>JASDQU010311064.1:636-10897 GCA_032191745.1 Picea mariana
GAACCAAAAGAATTGGCATTTGAAATTGGAAGATGCTTTATGGGCAAGCATAATGACTCTGAAAGACAATATTGGTATGTCTTTGTATATGTTGGTTTATGAGAAAGAAGCAAAAATTCCAATTAGCCTCAAATTAAATGCCTTGACTTATGTAGTTAATATAGAGGATGCATAATATAGTATGCCTATGCAAAATAGAATGAATCAATTATTAAAATTGGAGGAAGAATGAAGTGAAGCTTTGTATAGAACTTCTCAGAGACAACAAATTATCAAAAACATTTTGATCAGAGTGCAACCATAAAGAATTTTCAAAGGGGTGAACTTGTGTTGCTCTAGAACAAAGCTAAGGAGAAACCATCGATGCACACAAAATTTGAAGCACTTTGGATTGGACCATATATCATTGAAAATATTATGGGTTTTAATGCATATATGCTCAAAAACATGAAGGGGAAAATGTTAATTTTKTCTGTTAATGGGTGACATTTGAAAAGTTTTTTCGCCTGAAATTTTCTCATTTCATTGTACATAGTTTTCAATTTATTTTGTACATCTTTASTATTCAACTCCATAGCCCAAAAGATAGAAACATCTGGTCATGAAGATTCTAGATTCTTGACAGCCAACAGGGGGTTATCATCCCACAGTTGGAGCCATTTGTTGATACCTTTTCGTGCTTCCATTTTTCCCTCCCACATTCTATTTTCCCCACTTCTTTTCTCATTTTCTTTTCAGCCTTCTATACCTTCCCTTTTTCCCATTTTCTTTTATCCCTTCTTTTTTTTCCCTTTCTTGGTTACTATACTTATCCATATTTCAGTTTGAGGGTTCGCAAATTGTCACATTTTCTTTTCCATCCACTTACTCATGCAAAAGTCTATTTCAACACTTAGACTTTTTCTTCAAATTCGCAGGTATGTGGGCTCAAACATTTTCTTTCATTTTTTTGTTGTGACCCTCACTTTGCACTTCAACTTACGTGATCTATATTTTGACCATCACTTAACCTTCAGCTTCATCACAGGTGTCAAATTCCAAAGTATTCCATTCTTTATGCACGCGAGTCTGACCGACCGCTCCTCCATACTTAGTTTATTTGGATTATTTCTACAACCGCGGGTTCACGAAAATTCTATAATCAAGTTCTCTCACACCCAACCCCGCCATTACTTTGTTTTTCCCATTACACATTAAGTATTGTTTAAATGCTAACAACTGTTGTGTAGGCCCCGAAAAGATTGTCATTAATGGTGAAAGGCTCGAGGAAATTTTCACTAAATTTTCATTAATATTTATTTTCCAAGGGATTAAACTATCATTATCTTTCCCGAAGGGATTATTTGAGACCATTACCCAACTGAAGAAATAGTTCCATTAACTTAATGGCAGCATTAGCTCGACAACAGTTTTGTGGTGACACTCTGAGTATTTTTGGCCACGAGGATCAGAACTTCCAGTGATCAAGAGCATACTTGTATTATTCCTTGCCTCCTACTACACAAAAAGACAAGAACATAATTTGGACATCTGGAATTGCTTGTGCTTGTTGTGTTCCAGAGGTTTTCGATTGTAAGGAAATCATTGCATGGTGTGTGGAAAAATACATATTGAATCAAAGAATCATACAGTTCCAGGGACATTCTCCAATTTCTCTTTCGCTTCAAGTCTTTCGCAAGATGATAAATCTGCCAGAGCCTACTCTTACTTTCAAAGGTGAAGAAGAGACAAATAATTGGCTTATCAATTATTCTATGAAAAATCAAGATATTGAGGAATCGACCCATGGTATTTCTCATGACCTAAGAGATTTAGAAGGTGAATTTTTTAATATCAAAATTAGGAATGAGATCAGTGTTGTGCCAATGATGAATTACATTGAAGATTGGTTTAAGAGGGAAATCGATAAGTTAACTAAAGAGAGCCGAGAAATGACAGTTGAGAGAGTTCCTGTAACTATCAACGTGGAGAATAAAAGGACAACAACAAGCAAGTGAGAAAGAGAGAGATACCATCATAGTAAGTGCATGTTGATCACATTTTTCTTTCCTTATCAGTTTTCATCCAGTTATTTTGCTTCTTTGACTAGAAATGTCTAACCGAAATCTGATAATTTCCCTTTTGTCTTCCCTCCAGGTCTTGCTGCTCTACATTCTCCCACCTTCTTCTCTCCATAGTTTATTCCTTGTTTATATTTATTTTTATGGTATGTGGGAGCCCTAATACCGGTCCTTTGGACAAACACATTTTATTTCAAAGCATTGTAATAGACCTTAATATTTTTCAAAAATCCCAAGAGAACTAAGTCGGGATCAGTTTTGATGGTGTTTTATAACTCTTAATTTTGAGTATAAAATATTTTGAAATTGGTCTATCCTTTTCTTCCTTTGAGATTTACATATGTTCACTCTATTAAAGTTCTCTTATGCATTTGGATCATCTTTTTTTATTTTATGTGTGATCAGAAAACTATACTTTCGCTATGATGGATGGGAGGAAATTTTATTTATATTTTCAAATGTGTGATGTATGAGGTTCCTGGTCATCTCTCAGGAATTGTCCTAAAATAAAATACTTTTATTTTTCTGCAATTTTTATCTTTCTTTGAGTATAAGAGTGGACTTTCTAAAGGTCCTAGATCATCTTTAAATTTAGAGTATCAAATAAGATCATAAACCATAGAGGAGTACCACCTCTATAAAAATGAAGGAGGATTTGCATCCTTGTGAGGTTGTCGTTTCGGTCCTAACGGATTCAAGTGTTAACACCTCCTTAGCCCCCTAAGCCRCAAAGGGGCCACACACAGAAAACCAAATYTCAATAGCACAAGATTTCCCTCTCAAGGAGAGGCTTCCACCTCTTACACAAGCTTGAACCCAACTCACACAAGTAAACTCAGSTAATCAAAATTTCACTAGMATTTCATTCATCCAGCATTAGGGTCACTTCTCTCTTCCTCACCATTTCTTTTATAGGAAAATTTACCTTGACACATGTCATCTCATGCACAATTAGTTAATTTTCAAAAAAATAAATTAAGGATTATTCACCCACAACACATGTCACACTCTTCCCAAGTTGCATTTGTTTTATTTTATAGGCCTTCTATATTTTTATTGACTCGCAATTTTGTTCATGTGACGTTCCCTTCAAGATGCACTTTCGTGCTCCAAGGGTACCACTCATCATTGACTAGTTTGTAAGTTTGTTAGACACTTGGAGTCAACACTCTAGTGGTCGACCTTGTGTGAGACTAAGGGTTTGTCGAGGAATAAGGTATCTGCCTTATTGTGCGCCCCTCAGTAATCCTCGTGAGTGACTGTCTCAGTCTACCCTCACGACATCATGGACCTCTCGGAACAAGGTAATTGTTAACCTTTGGTTCAGGTCACAACAGGAGCCCTAGTAGGCTGTGACAAATATGTTGCCACTCCTCTCCCTCATCTGTATGGTATCTATGTATGACCCCTTTACTCCATATGCGAGTCGGATTAGCAAGTGTCACCATGCCTGCATCCACTAACAACGATAATGTCAATAATTCATATACATGAAATCCATACTAAAATAATCATGAATAATATATGCAATAAATCAAGTATTCAAACCAAAATAAAAGTCCACTCCTTGACTTAAACCAGAGTCGAAGGAAGTATGTCAATGCCATCAGCATCCTCATCATGTCACGTTTCCTACACACTCATGAAACCTCATCATAATACATGTCAATACTATACATCAAATAAAATAACATATAATCTCAATACTCAACACAACATAACTCGTAAACCAACACATAATCATAACATACCATGTTTTAACCGGATCACTTGCTCGCAGGTGTCCTCGAGCAATAATTCAGTGTATAAAATGTGATCAGTCAAACTGGATGTTACATACACCCCATTTTGTTTTAAATCTCATCTTGAAGTTTGTATAATCTAACAATGGAAGTAATAATGTGTTTGATATTGATCTATATATCAAATCTATCAAAACAAATAAGGAATGTTGGCACAGGGGTGAACCTAGGGTTCAATGCTACAACAGTGCACCAACAAAACCCTAACTATCAGCCCTTTCGAAAACACCTACGAAGCAGATGAAGTCTCACCCAAGGTAGAGGCAGGGGTGGTTGCAGGACTCAAGTGTCTGCAACCTAAGCTGGGACATAGATCTGTGATTATATCGCTTACAGAGCACTTAGCATCGATCATTCATCAATATTCAAACATTATTATACTTCACAAATAGCACAGAGCATCGCAACATTCATGTAGATCTAAGGGATTTCAGTGCTTAACAACAGTAAAACAGATTAGATCCAGTAGATCAGCACTAAGCACCTTCATACATATCAGATCTACTTTCACATACATCTAAGAAGCACAAATCATAAATAGATCTATCTAAATATAACAAAGCACCTAGCAAAAGCAGAGATAAGCACATTCAGTCAAAGCACAAAGCATAACACACAGATTTACGTGGTTCACCCCCACCCTGGGGCTACGTCCACCAACTCTTCTTCTCTATTATCATCAGCCAAGCGGTTATAAGCACAGAGCCACCAAACTCTATGGCGCATAGGACAGAAGATTTGTGCAACTCGTTAGACCCTTCTTTCTTGCCTTACAACACAAATCCTTCTAGGTCTCCACACAAGGACTTGCACTGAGCTCTGCAAGCCTATAGAATGCATAACACCTTGATCACACATATCGTACTTGGCACATATCCTATATCACATAGATACAATACAATACTCTACTATATGCCTAGATGTTTATTTATACATGCAAAAGTGGGCCTAAGCATGGGTAAACCCACGGGCCGACATCCCTTTCCCATTACATATTCCCAAAACCCAAAAAGGGACCCAAAAGTGGGTTGAGATCCCGTGATCTCTACTTCGTCTGGCACTCCATATTCGATAGGCTGTTGAAGTCCCAAAAATGGTCAAATATGACCAAGTGTTCCCAAAACTTGGTCAAGGTCCAACAGGCCCCCAACACTCACTTGTGACTCGTCCTGAGTCACTCTGGTCTGAGCAATTCTACCTTGAACGCCTCGATCTTGGCTTGAGCTACTTCGACCTACTGTAGTGCTACTGCCTCTTGCTCAGTGAACTCCTGGATGAGTGTGTCATTAACTGGTCCTTCTAGGCATTGTTCTGCTGCACTCACAACCTGTTCACGTTCTACTCCTTGACTTTCAACATCAGTGAACAGTTGGCATGCCTTCTCTTTCACTGGTTGAAGTCATTGAGAGACTTCCATCACTTTGGTCTGGACCATGTGGATCTGTTGCTGGGCCGTGCGCTGCTCTGGAAACCTCTTCATCCTTTCGACTGGTGACAAGGCCTTCAGCTGCGCTTGTAACGTATCTACGTGCTGCTTTTCTTCTTGGAGCTGTGACTTCAATGTTTGTAACTCTGGATTCTCCATGAGATTTTCATAATTCTAAGTGCTCCTAGAGCTCAACTGCTTGCACTCCAAGGAAAGAGCTTTCATTCTTCCAAATGCGATGCGAGCAGTTGCCTCTCTTAGGTCTCTAATTTCTTGAGGAGTCTCGGGCACAATACGAAGTTCCAAGTCTGCGATGCACTCCTGAAGTTGTTGGATCACTTCTGCAAGTTGTGCCACCTGTTGTGGAATTCATTCTTCAACTCTCACTTCTATGATGATCACAGATCGAAGTGCTCTATTGATCTGCTCCTTTACTTCTAACTACTCCACGATCAACTACTCCTTGCTCTGTTGTAGCTCTGCTTTATCTTTGTCCCACTGTGCTTGAAGAGCAATTTTTTCTCATTCGGTAGCACTACGTTGCTCGACAAGTACTGTCGGTACCTATGTCAAATCATGGGTGGCTTGCACTGTGTCTTCTTGATCTTGTCGAAGGCGAGCTTCGACCATATCGGCAATCCGGTGGAGTTGAGTTGGCTCATCTCCCGGTTCTACTATTCTTGTTGTCAGAGGTGCAGTGGAGACTGCACAACTAGACTGGAGTGCCTGCTGCACTCCTTGGAGTTCAATATCGATACAATTATACATCTACTCCTGCTTCACCTCCTGTGAAGCATTGTTCATACCTGAAATGATGAAATTAAAATCATCCAATGTGAGGGTAGTCCGCAAGTTGGTTACAGGGATTCTAGGTTTCTTTCGGGAGGAAGATTTTGGAGGCAAAACCTTCCTTTTCTTCAATGAGTCCTCTTCGTCCTTAGGTGGTGGTACTTCACCTTTCTGTTGTTCAATTTCTGCACCTTCGATCTTTCGCCATCACCCCCTTCATCTGGTGAAATGGAAGCAGTCCTCACAGATGTGATGTCCATATCCTGAACTTCTGTAGGCTTCTTCATATTACTAGGTCCGGGTGTATCCTACGTAGTTTTCGGGCTGTCTACATCGGACAACTCCGTAGGGTTGGCTAGAATAAGGAAGTTCATCGACCATTCCTTAGTGATTTCCTCTAAGTCTTCCTCTGTAAGTTTGTAATAGGACTGTAAGTACTGCTTATGGCCATCTGAGTGAACTGTTATATAAATAAAGTGGCGGTTCGCGCTAAACTTTATTAAGGGTCGAAACCTATGGAGGGTATTCGGGGTCATCCGAGGCTCAGACTAGATGTCTTGCTTCAACTGGTTGTAGTAGGCATGGAAGACGACATTAGACTCCCACTTCTTGTTCATCTCGTTGGAGTACCATAGCGTACAGAACTTCATGGCCAGTGGTTCGAAGGGTTCGATATCTGGGAAAGTGGCACCTTGTGGTAGCTCCCAGGTGATGAAAGTGGTCAGTATGAGAATCCACCTAAAGTGGAACTCATACCCTTGGTCTTTCACTTCTCTGCAATCAAGCTCTAGTTGGTTTACAAGGTATTTCACCCAGTTCATTTGAAGTACTTCCACGCACTTTCTGGCGAGGTCAACTACGAATCCTGTCACTTGGGTTGGTCTGTTCTTGCGAACTAGCTTGCCCACAATCAGCTGACAGGAAAGGTGCATTGTGTCGTTCTGGATAGAGGCTACCTTGTAACCTCTCGTGCCCTTCTTGACATTGCCATAAGTCTCTTTGCTTCTCTGCGCTAATGCTCGGTCTGAGGTTTTTCTAGGATAAAAATCCTATGGGTCAGGGCCCTGCATGCTCAGTCCTATGATCCGATTGATCAAGGTCAGATCCACAGTGATGCGATGGTTCAATCATAAGTAACCTACGTGGTAGCAGGATAACAACAATTTCACGCATGTGTTTACTTCCTAGTTTCGGTTGAAGTGCGAGATCTTCATCACATTAAGCAGTGTGGACTGTGTGAGGTTCTGGGTCCATGGTTGTAGGATAATCTTTGAATTCTTACCTTTGATCCTGGTCAAGTACTTATGTGAGGCAAGCATGTTGTAATATTTCCAGTCTCTAAGGTTGAAGTCACTAAACTTCAAGGCTGCGAGCTTATCCTGGTCAGCTCGGACTACGTGTATCCCTTTTGGGAGGTACGCCATGACCAAATCATATTCAAAATCTTTGGTCACAATGTCCCAGTTGATGGTGCCTCTTAGAGGGGGTAGGTAGGCAGGTAGAATGCTCAAAATCAGCTTAGCATTCGCGATATCTTCTCTATTCTTCATTCTCGTCTCTGTCGTGATTCTGGAAGTTCCTTCTCCATGAGAAGTCCATGGAGAAGCTTGGAATCCTCCTGTTAATGATGCTTGAACACCTGCAGACATCCTTCTTTCTGACATGATTTTCTTGGTCCTGAGATCAGCGAGTACTTCCTTCACAGATTCTTCAAGTGCGCTAAGCTCTTCGGACATACGCGCTCGAGGTTAATATTCGGGTCACAATGATCTTAGACACTGCACAGGAATGAACAACAAGGGTACAATGATCACTGTATACACTTGGTAGTCTGCGAGATTAAAATTCTCAATTGGCAAAAGTGTTCTTCGTGCATGGCGTGATGAGATAAATAGGCAATCTTGGTAATGGTTTTCTTTGCAATGGGTATGAGCCTCATTAATTCTTGTTATGTCTGTTATGGTGCATTCCAATGGTCTGGTGGTGAGCCATCAATGCTTTTCGATCTGTTCGGAGCGGCATTCGAACGGATATATCGGTCTCTAACGGCTATATTGCTTCATCATGGCAAAGTGCCCTATTTCTCTATTCTGATATCCTGGCGAAGTTCCAATTCCACAAAGTTTCTTTCTGTGAGGTACCCTCTGGAACCTGCTGTAACTTTTCAATGTTAGCCTTCTTCTTAGTTAGCTTCCTAGCATTTTTCCCCGTGATCTTCGTCTCGATGGTTCTTTTCCCATTTTAATTCTTATTTTCCTTGGGCATAGGCATTTCGTGTTTTTGAGGTTCTCTCCTAGGACTAAGGGGTAATACCTCTTCTATATCTGAGACAGATACTTCAATCTTTTGAGATCCCTCTAATTCTCTTGCAGCTTTGACATCTGGGCTTCTAGTGTCAAATAGCTTCGATCTGTTCTCTTGTTCTTCAATCAACTGCGTGATCCTTCTGGTCATGAAATCTTTTAACTTTTGTCTCTGTTGTTCTAAAACCTCTTCTTCTTCCTTCTTTTTGGCTTGATCTCTTTCAATCCAAGGTTTTCCAAGTAACATAATAAACCGAGCGTTGTCCTCAATAAATTTAATAACCTCAAAGTCTTCCTTTGTCAAAGTTCCATTGACTGTCATAGGCATCTGAGTGAGATTTCCACATAACATCATCAATTTTCCTCTGAATAGTCCTATTTCTCCTAATTAAGGGATCATAGCAGGTTTCCCTATAGCTTCCCAAGTTCTTTCTAGCATAATGTTTACTTGTGTCTCTTCATCAAGGACAAAGTCAATGTCGAAGTCTCTTATTCTTGCTTCAATGCATTCTTTTTCTTTAAAGACCTCTGATAATCTAATATGTCGGTGATCATTCAAGGTGTCTTTCATCTGTAGTAATACCTTCTCCGATTCCTTATGGGGTTCTACTATTTCTGGATTTTCCTTAGAGTTTTTTTCATTCAGATTCATTCTTTCAAGCTTAGCAATCATTTTGGGGCAATCCAACACTTCATGGTCCAAAGCTTTGCAACATAGGCAACTAGATCTTCCACCAGGGCATTCCTTAGCTAGATGGTCTGGTTTTCTGCAACTGTAACAGAGGGTTAACCCTCTCTTTCTTTTAAATGATACCCAACCTCTTATGTACTGTGCACTAGGATCATGGTAGCTAGTTTTCAAAAAACTCTTTCTAGGATCCTGCATCCATTTGTCAGTCCAGGCATTCTTTCTATGCATAGGTATAACATATCTATCATTTTTCTTATCATATCTATTCATATTAAATGCTCTTTCATCTATTAATGCCCTAGTTTTTAAGCTAGGACAATATCTATCAAACATACCTAGATCCATGCTCTAGAAACAAAAATTTCCACTTATCTTACTTCTACAAAGCACAAAGCTTCCAGATCTAAAAACTTTTAATTATTCTTACCTTTATTAGAGCATAGAGCTTACAGATCTTACCTCTTTTCTACAAATCTGACCTTCTTTTCTTCATAAACTTCCACTTTTACTTTTCTTAGAGCACAAAGCATTCAGATCTTATTTCTTTTCTTAGGATTTGGCCTTCTTTCTTTAGCACAGAGCTTTTCAGATCAAGTAGAATACTTTGCACTAGGGCACAGATCCACACACAGAGCTTCCACAGTTTCAGGATGAATCTTTGCACAAAGCTTCTTCTTCCTTAGTTCCCAGCAATCACAGTTTCAGGTCCCGACAACGGAACCATTTTTGGCATAGGGGTAGACCTAGGTGTTATCACTCCAAGAAACTCCTTAGGGTTGTAGGTTAAGGATGCTTGGTAACTTAAGAAATCATGGATAATGAAAGTGTGGATCAATGAGATAATAGAGAGTAGCTAATGAGAATACAACTCACAATGCAATCAAATGAAAAAGTGCTTTTAGGAATCAATGAACAGACAAAGTAATATCAGAAGGTATGGAGAAAACTGATTTAGATAATCAAGTACATCAGTGTGTAGGATCATACAAGTCAGCAAGAATTCCTTTAGTTCAATTTTATGAGCTAAATAAGAAGATGACAGTTCTTAATAGCTGAGCTAAACTGAAATAAAGTACAGAACATGGAATAGATGAAGAAATCTGTCATTAACAACAAAAGAAGACTGATTCTGTATTGAAAAATAAGTGTCTTAGTACAATAGCTAAAGAGTATCCAAAATTGAACCTCTG
>JASDQU010311065.1:0-13611 GCA_032191745.1 Picea mariana
TGACCTGCATACATACAAGTACATTAACAGGCTCCTGGCCTTCAATACTTAGGCTCCCTGGCCTAACAAAACTCATAAGCCTATAGCTTATACAAAACTTGGCTCACCATCCTATAGAACATATTTACAATTCTTTGCATATGCATGATCTGCAACGGGGCTCGGCCTTGGGGACACTACAGTAGCAGCAACAACTTCAGTCTTCTTTATTACAGACCAAGAAGAACAAAAAATTGCTCGGCATCACCAACAACTTTAGTCTTCTTTATTACAGACCAAGAAGAACAAAAATAATGAACAAAGACACCTACCTTGGCAAAACAATTATAGTTTTGACTATGGATCCCTCACTAGGTGTAGACTTTAACCTTGTACAATAATTACTGCAAACAAATTTTTAGTAAAAGAACAAACAAAAATACAATGGAAAATACAAACATTACATAGATATTTTTCCCCTGGAAAACCAACATATTCTATATTCATTCATAGTGATACATTGTTTACAATACAATATACATATAGGATCTAATGACATCCAAAACCCTAACTCGATGACCTAGATTAGTCAACAACTCTAATTCCTTAACCAAAAAAAGAAAACTATCGGTAAAGAAACCATGTATGTCACGAACTACAATAATAGATATAGTGTTAAGCATGGATAAGCATGTCTAAGCTCAATCATCATTAAGTTAAGATCTCTATGAAATATTTTGGTTCTGAAGCTTACTTGGGCAAATGTTGTGTTTTTCATCTCATAGAGTAAAATACATGTTGTATTCCTTTAATGGGATGGTGCAACCTCTCCAGTGATGCACTGTGTTTTTATTACTAGTTTTTTTTTTTACTTGCCTGGGGTTTGGAAAAAGATTAGAGGATAAAATACATTAGTTCTCTCTCTAGACTTTTGGGTTGTTTTGTGTTTTTAATACTTTGGTGGGGTTTGTAACTACCCAAAGGGGAATAACACATTAGTATCTTGCCCATGAAACACTCCCAACTTCTTTAATGTTGTGTTTTCCTCTTTGGTATAGTTTTCCACTGTTGGTGGGATCTAGCAATGATCTAGGTGGATATTGGTGGCCACCCACCTTTTCCAGCTGGCCCAAAAAAACTTTCTGGCAATTTTGATAATTTACCATTTTTAGCAGTTTTTTGGGTCCTGGACTTCCAAAGTTGTTTTGAGGCCCTAAACGACGTTTTTTTGGGTATGTATCAATTGGAAATTTTCTTCATGAAAATTTCATCAAAAGTTGTAGTCCTCAGATAGATCTTTCCAACGGGCTATCGTACGCCTAAAACGAAGATCGTATGCAAAAGTTACGACCCTGGGAAGTTGATGTACCGACTTACCCAAACGAGGCCCACATGACTTTTGGCGCTTCATCTCCTAGGGTTAGGTTTTTGGATGTTTAGGTTTTTTTACAATCTACTTTATTGTAAAAAGGCCTTCAGAACCTCATTGTAATGATCTTCTTGTGAATGAGCACAACCGTCACATCTCGTCTCAGAGATAAGCCACCACCATTCCAACAAGCTTGTTTTCTGCTGCATTTTACTGTTTCAACTTATTTCCTTATTGAATAGAAAACCAGTTTCATTGTATCTCTGTTATTATGTTTTAAGCATATGTTAATAATCTATAGTCATTTTGTTCTTCTCATAAAATCCTTTAATAAGCAAAGCCTAAATGGGGAAAGATGCATGAGTCTCTCCCTTATTTCGTTGTTGTAGAATCTTAGAGAATGTGTTTTCCTCCCCATGCATTTTCTAACATCTTGTTGTGCTCAATAAAGCCTTACATGTTTTCTTCCCCAACTTCCCTTATACTGCATATGTTTTCTTTCCTAGATTCCCTTATACTGCATTTTTTCCATGTGCATTTTTCAACTCATGGAAGGTTTCAATAGTGCTTAAAGGGAAAAATGTATGGATTCCTCCTCTGGTTCCTTCAATCCACAAATCTTCATCTATTATGTTTTTTCTTTATGCGTGTTTTTTGGCGCTTGGCGAGGCCCAACAATGGCTACTGTCATTAGACCAAAAACCGCAGGCATTAGTCTCCGCCACAATTATCAGAGTTGGGATCCATGAGAGGGGGTTAACTTGTGTCGTGAAACTCGTGAGAAATG
Organism: Picea mariana; assembly: GCA_032191745.1. NCBI lineage: Eukaryota > Viridiplantae > Streptophyta > Pinopsida > Pinales > Pinaceae > Picea > Picea mariana. Next base: position 2,136 of record JASDQU010311065.1, read on the forward strand.
ATGAACCCAATGTCCAACAGTCTCCCCCCAACACGTGTTGGGTGAGTTTTGAACTCGAGACTTGTCACTCTAATACCATTTGTTTGACTACAATTGTTGTTAGACCAAAACCCACGAGCATTAGTCTCTACCACGATCGTCGGAGTTAGGATTCATGAGAGGGGATTAACCCATGTCGTGAAACTCGCGAGAAGCACTGAACCCAATGTCCAACAACCAATATCTCCAAGTAACAACTGCAACCTCTCTCATGGTGCATCCTACCTCCCTAGGTATTTTTCTTCCTCCATTTGGGGTTTGAAAGGGGTTCAAATACTAAATTTTTATTTATTTATTTTCCTAAGCAATAGTCACAACTCACCCAATGATGTGTTTTAGCTCATATAGTATGTCTTCTAGCTTTTGGTGAAGTGAAGTGGATGCTCCAAAGCTAAATCACATCCACTATTGCTTCAAGGAATCACTGTAACTCCATTTACCACGTGTTTTTCCTCTTCATATGTTTTTATCCTTTATCATAGTGTATAGAGGCTGAAAGAAGAATTCGGAAAGATAATTTTACTTTCAAGTATTCTTTGAAATGAAATGCCATGATGGGAAAATATAAGTAATTTGTTGCATGATATGTAATTGTCATTACTTGAATTCATGTTAGTCTCTTGGGAACTTAATTTCTTTTTATTTGCATGTCTATTGCTTATTTTAATTGATCTACAATTCATGAAACATATCGTTATTATTTGTTTTGCACAAGTCTCAAATATCTCGGTTTTCTTTCGAAACATTTAATTTCCATCGCAATGATTCAAGCCAACCCTTACTAGTCAATTCCATATTTTTTCATTTACGAATGTTTTATTGTGTTGCACAAATGATTTAATGACTTTCACGAAGTGATCATGCTTTCCCATGGTTGATCTATTTATTCACACATTAATCATGTGCTTCTTGGACAAAATGCAACTACCTAAATGTGTGATTGACATTTTGAATAGTTTATATTTATTAGAGGATTTATCCATTGAATAAATCTTTGGATAAACTCCTAGTTAAACCTTTGGGAATATATTTCCCTCCTTGGACTATTTGCTTTTTTGTTTTTTTGACATAATATATGTTTAGGTCTAAGAAGAAACATCGCATATAATAAGTTGGATAGTCAATGGTTGAAACAACATAGGTACCACATCTATCTTTTATTGTTAAAGTCTCACTTTTCATTTGTTCCATGCTTAGTGTACTCTTTGTTATGCATAAAATCAAAACATTATTAGGAACCTCTATCAATTTAACAAAGTAGAGAATCCTATTATGCAAACCATAATTATACTAATTAGGCATTCCATCTTTGTGCTCTTTCACCACTCAAATTTCCTTATTTTTTATTTTTTCCATGCTTGTGAACTTATATTATCATCTACTATGATTGAACAAGCTTCACATTAGAAAATGCATTAGTGAATTGATTATCATAAAACATTAACTCAAGGAATCTTATAAGAAACAAGCAATGTGTTACAATGGTATATGCGATAATGGAATATATGCATTAAATGGTATATGTGATAATGGAATATATGCATTAAATGTCATCATCACATAAATAATAACCATTCTAGTCTAATGCTACATGCACCAACCATCAATGATGAAACAATCAACATTAGTGAAATTAATGATTCTTTATGTAACATAGCCAATAAAAATTCCTTGATCGCAATGCATGCTTTGATTACTGTGCATTGGAATTTTAATCATGATATTTTTAGTACTTCATACATGCCATTGTTCTTTCATTGATATGAATCATTCATGGATCATCTATATGCAAGCAAAGGAAACACGATAATAAAACTATTATAATATAAACTAGGGCACTTCAATAAGGTATTTGCAAGTAAGAGGATTTTGAAAACATTATATCATCATGTCATAAGGCAAGTAAAGGAGAATTAAATATTTTCAAACAAAAACTCAAGTCATAGCAAAGATAAAATAGTCATTGAATTATAAACATTTAAAAGAAATCCAAATAATATAGAGTTAGTCAAGTAAACCAATCAAATAAATTGATATCATTTGAGCATTGATTTCATCAAAAGATTAAGTCATAAAGAAGGTGAGGTACAACTATGAATTAAAACAAATTGGAGGGTTGTTGGCTCCTAGGGTCTATTGAGGGCCTCAACAAAATGGAAACACACTAAAAAAAACAATAATATTTGGCATAAGACATTGAGCCATGAACTGGAATTGAAGGTGAATTCATCTTATTTTCATGGAATTATAAGAATTGAAACATAAGCAGATTCACCAAAGGTCTTCCTCGCAAGGGAATCAATAATCATTCTCATGAACCCACTTGATGAACTTAACATGTCTATTAAAGAAAATAATTAATGGATTTATTAACTTTATCATGAATCAATTTTCCAAGTTACAATCATGATCACGAGGCTTATTTAGATTTGGAGTAAAAAATATTCCATGGACACGGAATATATTATTCCTCAAGTGTTTTTCCACTATCCACGAGTGTCCATAGCCCCAACAAAGTCACCAAAAAATAAAAAACCTTACTCCACTACCAACAAGGTACCAATAGCCCCAAAACCATATCCATAACATAAAAATCTGAATGCAGCACATATTTATCCATACTAACCTTCAAATCTTTAAAAATTCGAACATTTTTACCTTCAACCTGTGTGCTTTGAATATTCTTGGCAAGAATTTGCAATCTATTAACCAACTGAACATTGATAAAAATTCGTTGGCAACTATGGTTAATATAAACATTGTCATTTTCTTTGTGAATACAATCGTGAACCTATAATATGGATTTGCCACCTGAAAATAAACTCTTGTTTCTCCCTTTAGTAGCATGAGACCATTTATCTAAAATAAAATTTTCAAGTGCTTCATCAGAAAGTGCCATCAATTGGCTATACCTATGTGATTACCACCAAATGACTGCATCATCTTTTAAATAACATGATACCCAATGTTTCCAATCCTCTTTCAAAAATGACTTCAAGTATTTTATGAACTCTTCAATATTATGGAAATCATATTTTTCAGTAAAAACCATCTTTCTTGGGATAAATCTTGAACAAAAACTAGGATTAAAAATAACTTACTGAAGAAAATCGCGGCTTTTCCCGAAAAAACCCTGAAAAACTGTTGAATTTAAAATACTCATAACTTCAATTCCCAAACTCCATTTTGGCCGATTTTTTTTTTTGAAATTGGGTATTTTTCCAAGAGGAATTCAAATATCCAATTTGTTTGGCCAAATTGTACAAATAAATTTTCATATCTGAACCTGAAATGCACTGCCTTTTTTTCCTAAAAAAACTTCTGCAAAAAGAGAAAACAAATCTTCTCTTCTTTGCTCAAGGAAAGTGATCTGATACCAATTGTTAAGTGCCTATAACAGATCTACAAATATACTTGAATAAGACCAAGAATAAACCATAAACCATTCACCATAACAAGAACACAAGATGTAGACAAAACCCTTGAGGTAGGGTAGCACCATATATTAATCCTTAAGGAAGGATAACACTCCTCAAGAAATCCTTGTTTGTACAATTACAATATTCTTCACTATGTTTCATTACGTTGTTTACACTTGTTTATATAGCTCTCTCTATCTCCTAGTAACATTCTAGAGAGACTTCTCATATTTATTACATTTAACTACCATAATGAGCCTTTATTAATATAGTGGAGCTAGTCCACCTTACATTGAATGGCCACATTTTCATATATTAAATTACTTCCACTAATAATACATAACCACATTCCCATTGGGTACCTCCCTAGGTAGCCCATATTACCTCCCTAGGTATACTACACAAAGTGATCATGAATGGAAGAAATAAGGAAGCAATGGTCTTTGATTTATGTCTCTATGGATTTCAATAGCATAGATCTACAAAATGGTAGATTGTTCCTTCTCAATTAATGCATGGACAATTCCATCTATTTATAGCTTGATGGAGTTCCTTTATTTGTCACTAACCATTAATCAATGCCAATCAAAGTTGAGGGTGAAACCAGGTGATGATAAGGTGGATTAGTGGCGATGGGAAGTTATGCATGCGACACACCACCACTTTTTCATTTAGCCTTTGTCCTTGGGTATTTATGCACCATAGGAAACATGCCTTTATTTTTTTTTTTTATGGGGCCGTGTAGCTTTAAAGTTTTTTTCCATGTGAATCATGTGAGTATTGATGGATATTTGGTGCAATTCATGTGAATGATCCTTTAATGATTGGACCTTGCTTGATGTCACCCACAAATGACCTATGGAATCATCAATTAACTATTTTGTATGTGTTGTTGTTGATTTTTGATGTTCTGAGATATGCTAACTTGAATGCCACAAATAAGTGAAATTAGGGTGATAAAAATTTCTCCTTGATGTGCGAGGTTATGATCATCATATATTTCCAAACAATATCACTATTTATTTAAACAGGTGTTGTAATAAAGAGACCATGAAGAGAGAGAGAGATTCAATGAGGGGGGACTACCTAGGAAGAGACAGTGGAGACCACCTACAAAACAAACAAGAAGGAGGTGATAAAAACACATATAATATCTATATAAATGAGGTAAGAACTCCTATGCTCATGAAACTAACGAAGAAAATATGATATCATGGCAAGAGAGGGAAGATATAAATATATTTGAAAAATGAATGTTGCTTCTGTCACAACCAAACCTAGATCTGAAGAGTATACATCATCTTTCCACATGCACAAAGTTAGCTTCAATTCTAGAGAAAGAGACATTCTAAATGAGGGAACAATGGTGCCCAAGGGGGTGGAGAACTATAGAAAAATGATCTTCATTGAGACATGGGACTAGAACATGTAAGTTGTCACTTGAAGGATGGTTCTTGTTGAGGGATCCACACAATGCTAAAAAGGGCCATACATGTTTGAGGTTCTTCGACTAGAGCTGGAACACTATACCCATCAATGCATACTAGTCAGAATGTGTGAGGGACCACCTAAAGGGTGGCTACCAATTGAAGGCTCCAAAAAATGTGGGAAAGACCCATACATGTCTAGTGGTATTCAACTAGAGGTAAAACATTGGAACTAACAGATGAACCTTCACAACATGAGAATAAGTTGTAGTTGTTCCTATGAGAAGAAATTGAGTTATAGAAAAATGATGAGTCCGCCTGCTTGATCCAAGTTTCCCATCCGTGATGTAAATGGGAGCTACCAACGTACATAAGCCTCTAAACCAATGCCTAGAATAAAATGAGTTAAGGTTGATAAGGGAAAGTTTGTTGGAGACAAAGAGTGGTGATAAATCTCTAGAAACCAACACAAGGTGTTAAATAACAAGTAATAGATGTAAAGAAATAACACTTTGACTTGGGTAGACAATTTGGGCAATGAGTAGGAAACTAAGGACTTCCCTTGTACAAAACATAGATAATGGTTGACCTAGGTAGCAACCATAAACCAAACTATCACAACACAACCAAATGTCAAGTTTAAATACACACATGTGAGTAATGTAGAAGGTGGACTAGAGACCAAACAAGCAAAGAAAAACTTAAGACATTAAGAGACTCATGGTCAGTATGACAAATCAACTATATAGTGAATGAAAATCTCAAGGATCACAAGAAGGAAGTCAACTAGATGAAATGAATGGGGATGCAACTAGATGAAATGAATGGGGATGCAACAAGCCAAAATATCTCATGTAAAGGAACAAACTTGGGTGACTTAGTACTTATTCTCTAAATAAGGATGATAGGGACTACAATTTCCAAAAGAAGAGATGAATAATATGAAAATGGTGTATTGATGTTTCCCCAATTTTGGATTTTTTAATGTTTGTATTTTTTATCTTTTAAAATGAATAAAAGAAGTTGGATGCATTACAATCAAGGAGCCAGGTTCCAAAAATTTGACCAAATAGTTCTAAGTTGCATGTATGGAAATAATGATGAAAAATGGGGCAACAAATGGTGGGTCTCCCTTACGGAATAATGAATGGAGGTATAGAAAATGCAAATGGTCTTCGAGGCATCGATGGGATAAGAGGCCAATGGGTGGTTTACAGTGTTGACCCAGTTCTCAGTTTTTTTTGTCGGACTCTTGTCCCCTTTTCAGGGAGGGTGGGGCAGCTTTACTCAACCCTTTAGCATTGAGGACAGAGCTGGAGTTACATAGTTGTTAAAACCTTTTTAACCTACAGGTAGGCTTACTTAATCCTTTTGTATTGAGGACAGCGCTGGAGTTACACAGTCTTTTAAACCTTTTTAACCGGCCTTCCCGAGAAGTTTGGGTGTTTTTGGTTTTATTTTAAATTAGAGAGGAGTCTCTTTCAACTGAGTGGCGCACCTGGGATCTCGACAGTTTCATTATTGGTTTTCTTTCTTGTCAGAACTAGTTTGTTTTTTGTCTGGCCTCCGAGGCTTGGCGGTTTCACTTTTGTCTTTACCATGGATCCAAAATTAAAAGCACTATTGAACCCAGAGGATGAGGTTATTTGGAGACAAGCCGGGCTGTTTGAATCAGTGGATAACCTTCAAAAGGAGTCGTCGAGAGGAACACCTTTTTCAAAGCAAAAGGTTTCTACCTTGAAAAGTACAACTGGTAAAACCTCTTTTCCTTCTTCACTTCAGCCTGCCTCTCTTAAGAATGCTCTTAGCCCCTCTAAGAAATGCAGGGCCAGTTTCAAAGCGACCAGTGAGCCTACAGGGTTGCCTTCTTCTGCTGAGTTTTCTCTGGGAGGGGTCAAAATATAGTCTGCTCAAACCCATTCGACTCCTTTCCGTCGTAAGTTGTGGAAGACAAATCAGAAGGCTAAACGTCTGGTTTTAGGCAACGACGTTGGTTTAGAGGATACTTACAGAATGGCCCTCTGCTCCCTTGTTGGCCGTTTATCTTATAAATCCTTGAGCAATGACTCTCTGGAGAACTGGATAAAGCTACATTGGGTTCCCCTCCTAGGCTATACCCCTGAGGTTTTATACCTTACAAAAGGCTGGCTGGGGTTTATATGCAACTCTCCCAAGGATGCTTCCCTCTTACTCAATTCTTTTTGGGTATTGGGGGGCAGTAGTCTGATGCTAAAGCGGTGGAGAATTGATTTCAATCCAGATACAGAGTTCTTTCAGTTTAGACACCTCTGGGTACTTCTTCCAGGCCTCCCACTGTACCTGTGGAATGAAGGTGCTTTAAGGGCCATTGGTGACACTTTGGGGAGGTTTATTTCACTGGACCCTAAAGCTCTCAGTTCCCTGGTGCGAAAGATGGGTCGTATACTTGTTGAGGTGGACATTTTCAATGGTTTGTCAGAATCGATCGTGATCGATTGGAGAAGGCGTTCCATTTCCCAACCATTGGACTATCTTGGGCTACCTTTCCACTGCAACATCTGTCGTAAAACTGGACACCTTCATCTTGACTCTAAGGGGAAATTATTGGAGGAGCTATCTAAAGAGGAAGAGATGCAGAGGAGTCCCCCTGAGTATACTGATTTGGACACCTCCCTGGATTTATTGCATGGGTCTTTGGGAGCCTCATCCTCCTTACATGAGCCAGATTCATCTATTACTAGTAAGATTCAGATAGTCTGCCCTCTCTTGTTTAAATCTCTGATTGGGGAGGAGAAGGAAGCCCTTAATCGTTCGGAATGGTTAAGGGCCTCCACTAATCCTTTGAAATCCAACTCTAGTCCTTCTTTCCTTAGTCCTCATTGCTGCTCAAAGACACCCTCTGCACCTTGTTGTCCGGCTGATTCCTATCCTGATACCCTACCTTCGGTCCCTCTAACTGTTAACCCAACACCCTCTTCTCTACCGGAGTCAGAGGACCCTACTGTTTTGTTTTCTATGCCTTCCAGACTGGCTTAGCCCTTAGATAGTCTATCCCTTCCAATGCAGCCTAAACTGGTTCTTTCCCCTTCTACTCTCTTCGACAGTGAGCCAGTGCCCTCCACTTCCACTGAGGAAGAGGTCCCCCTTAACTCAGCCATCCTGCCAGGCTATCAAGAATCTGAGGAGGAGGCCTCTTTACTCACCGAAATGATCAACTCCTTGTTACCCCGCCATTATGTCCTCGGGCTCACACAACCATTGTCTGTAGTTCTTGGTAAGAAAGTTGTTGTTTCCTCTTCGGAAATTGGCTCAACTTCCACACAGTTAGATGGGAAGGGGGGAAAATCTTTCTCTTGGTCTCGAGGTCTGGCCTATGAACTGTCGCCTGTCAAAACCCGAAGTTTCTGAAAGAAACTGCTTAGTTCGAGTCATTCAGAAGATGTTTGTGTTCCAAATTCCCCGGTTTCAGGGGCCCTTAGAGCTTTGAAGGCCCAAGCAAGGGCTAAGTGATGATTTTTCTCTCCTTGAATATCTGAGGGATCGGAGGCACCCTCAAACCTGCCTCGGTTCGCAGATTGTTTGATCGTACAAGGCCAAGCATTGTGTTTTTTCAAGAGACTCTGTCGGATGAAAAAAAAGCTAGAGACTTCTTTCTCCAACTTCGTCCCTCTTGGGCTGCTACTGCTGTAAACTCTGTAGGTTCTTCAGGAGGCTTAATGGTTGCTTGGGATCCAAACCTCTTCGAGTTAAAACCTTTTCTGACTGTCAGTGGTATTTTATTAATTGGCAGCTGTGCATCCACAAAAAAGGAGGTGTCTTTTCTCAATATTTATGGTCCGTGTAAAGATAGACAGCTCTTCTGGAGTAATTTTGCTAAGAGTGGTTTGCACTCTATCCCGAACATTATCATTGCTGGGGATTTAAATTTCATTCTATCTTCGGAAGAAAATTGGGGCGGTTCATTCGTTCCAGGCACTGTGGAATTTTTTCTGAGAAGCCTACTCTCGTCTTTGAAACTGGTTGATTTAAAGCCAACCACATTGACCCCCACTTGGCGTAATGGGCGAGCAGGTCCTCATGCTACGGCCAAAAGACTAGATAGATGTTTAATTTCTGAAGCGTCTGTTTCTTCGCTGGGCCTCTCCAGGGCGTGGGTTGATTACCCTTTTGTCTCCGATCACACTCCTCTTTTAATTCAATTTGAAAATGCTCCGGTTTACAAGCCCTTTCCGTTCAAATTTAATTCCTTGTGGTTGCAGGAGGCCGATTTTGTAAACCTGGTGCAAAATTTATGGAGCGATCCCCGTTTCCTGTCAGAGGAAAATAGTCAACAATGCATGGTTTGGAAGCTCAAAGAATTAAAACTTCACACGAAGAAATGGCAGTCTGAGCTCGCGTTAATGAAATCAAAGGCAGTCGAAGGCTAGGAAATCGAAATTAGTAGACTGCTAATGAAATATGCTGATGGAGCGTTGTCTTTGGAGGATGAAGGTTATCTTCGAGCGCTGGAATATAATAGAAATAACCATTTGCGGGGGGAGGAGGAGGCATGGAGCCTACGCAACAGAGTTACATGGATCCAGAGTGGGGATTCAAATACAAATTTCTTCCATAAGATGGCAGGGGTTAATAGAAACTGTAAGCATATCCGGGAAGTCAATTCAGAAGCTGGAATTAAAATTTCGGGACAGAATGCGATTAAGGAAGCGGCAGTGAATCATTTCAAAGATTTCTTTAAAGCGAAAGAAGGAACAGATTACGATGAAATGGTGAGGATATATAGCCTTTATCCTAGGATGGTTACGGAAGAGGAGGCTGACTCACTTTTTAGCCCTGTTACATTGGAAGAAATCAAGTCTGTTCTGGTAAAATTCAACAGAGACCGAAGTTCGGGTCCAGATGGGTGGACTTCAAAGTTTTTTGTTTATTTCTTTGATCTGGTTGGTAAAGATCTCCTTGAAATGGTGGAAGATTCGAGGAGGAAAGGCAAACTCTGTGGAGGCCTTAACTCTACTTTCCTAGCTCTGATTTCGAAGGCCAACAAGTCGGACTCTTTTGATGATTTCCGACCCATTTCGTTATGTAATCTTATCTACAAAGTGATCTCAAAAATCCTTGCAAATCGGATTAAACCCTTTCTTTCAAAGTGTCTTTCTTCTGAACAACTTGGATTCTTAAAGGGAAGAAGAATCCAGGAAGCTATTGGCTCTGCACATGAAACTCTTCATATCATAAAAAAAAAGAATATCAAATCCTTGGTGCTAAAATTGGACCTCAAAAAGGCCTACGATAGTATTGACTGGGAGTACCTTAGAGTGGTCTTACTCTCAGCTGGTTTTGGGACAAAGCTCTCGGATTGGATAATGTGCTGTGTCACAAGTGCAAAATTTGCAGTCCTGATCAATGGTGAGGCAACTGCTTATTTCAAGAGCTGGAGGGGTCTTCGTCAGGGATGGCCGCTGTCCCCTTACCTTTTTATATTGATGATTGAAGGTTTAAGTCTGTTGCTTGCAAAGGGATTGGTCAATAAAAGTATCTCAGGTATTCTGGTCACACAACTTCATAAACTTGTCCATCTAATGTTTGTCGATGACGGCCTGATAATGTCAAAAGCAATTCTAGGTGAGTGGCGCTATATTTTGGACATTCTTTGAGTTTTCTGTTCGATTTCTGGTCTATGCATTAATACAGAAAAATCTACTGTTCACTATTGGGGGCTAGATGAAGTGGAAATCGAGCTCTTTAAATCCATCCTCCCATTTTCCTTTGCTAATTTAAATGTGGGCTTCAAGTACTTAGGCTATTATTTAAAGCTAGGAGCAGAAAATTCGACCGAGTGGAGCTGGTTAGTGACAAAAATTGAGAGAAAGATCAGTTTCTGGTGCAATCATTGGCTCTCTTTGGGTGGCCAGATAATCTTGGTTAAATCAGTTTTGGAGAGCCAATGTGTTTTTTGGATGTCGCTAGAACGAATCCCAACATCTATCTTAAACCGCATTCGGCAACTTTGTTTTTCCTTTTTATGGGGTGGTCAAAAAGTCAACCACCACTATCATCTTTGTAGATGGGACCTTTTTGCTAGATCGAAACACTGTGGAGGGTGGGGTCTCAGAAACTTATCCACTTTCAACACAGCTTTACTGGCAAATTCCCTCTGGAGGGCACTAACGGTGGATAGCATCTGGCAAAGGATATTAAAGGATAAATATTTGGGGGGTTCTTCCTTTGTTGACTAGCTCAGGAAACCTTTTCAGCAGCATTGGCATTCTTCCATTTTTTGGAAAGGTTTGACAAAAAGCATTCCGGTCTTATTGCATTGGCTTCGGTGGAGAGTCAGTTTAGGAAAATCGATTCTTATCGGTTTGGACAAAATTGCCGGTTTAGAAGAGTCCTCTATCCTCACTAAAGAGCTTCGTGAGCAGCTGTCCAAAAATAGAATTCTGGTTCTAGCACAAGCTAGTGAGTTAGGGGGCTTTCCTTCTTTACCAGGTCAGTGGCGCTCCAGTTCTTCTTTGGGGTTATCGGGGCAGCTAGCTTTGGAATGGGACAGCTTCACAATTGCTTTAAAGGATGCATGGATTTCTCTTCAAGCTGGTGAGGGCAGCTTGATTT
>JASDQU010311066.1:0-13611 GCA_032191745.1 Picea mariana
CTCTGCCACCATACCCCACTACCCTTTCACATGTCACACTCACATCTACCCGTTGGCTAATTAATTCCATCCACGTCACACCCATCTACATGTTGGACAATCAATGTCATCCCCCATGACCGTTACTCATCCAATCAGTACCCGCACCATAACGGACACTTCCCTACACCATTTAACTCTGTTCCTTCGCCATTACTGCATTGTTCACTAATCTAGACATAGTTGACACAACGTCCTTCCCTGTTTTCAAGCTAACTACCACCAGGCACACCGTCAATAGATGCCATTAATCTAGGTAATTACAAACAATACTCTTTTCCATCTTTAGATCTCTGATTAATCATGGCGTCCAAATCCAAATCTATTGAAATAAAAGAAAACTCGTTTCTTCCTCCTCCCATCGACTTGGACCGCATCCCCCTGGATGATAAATATTACCGAGTTGAAAAGCCGAAGTGTGAATTTGATTTCTTCGAATTACACTTTTGGATAAAAGATAATTTCTTAGAACAGAGTGACAAGATCGGATTCTGGGAGTCTAATATGTAATGGTATATGTTTCCCCAGACCTATCACTTCCCTAAGTTCGCCCTAAAATTTCAAGCCCATTACTTTCCTGGCCAAAGGGCCATCATGTCTTCATATGGTGAAACTTTTTTCACCATCACCCCTGAACCAATAAACCATATGCTACAGATCCCTAGAACCGATTATGCCATCCCTTTCTCCATTGAAATTTTGAACAACCTCTATCAGAAACTGTCTTTCCCTCAAAGATCCCAAATATTTGAAATTTTCCTACCAGAAGATGCGTAGTTACCCAAGAAAAATCCTCCCTATCCATATTCCATTTTCTCAATCAGAGATAACCAAATTATTTCCACCCTTTGTATCCTATTAGGATATTTTTCTGATGAATGGGTAGATGAACCCATCCTGGGTTTTCTGTCCATTTTTTACACAGAGGAGAAAGCTACAGTCTAGTTTGATTACAATCAGTTTCTGGCCGACAACATGCATGAGCAACTCTTCAAGTTCTCCATAGAGGGAATGTCCAGGTACTCCTCGGGACTAGTGTACCTATTTCTTTTCTTCTAGGAAGACAAATTCTCCTTTTCCCTCCAAAAATTGGATTAGGATGGAAATCCTCAATTAGTAACCTCTTGGACATCACTAGTGAGGAAGAATTCATTCGAGTTCAACTTCAAACATTTCATCTATCAGTTTTACTATCTAGTGGTGTGTATGCTCAGCAATAGAATGGAACCAAGGATAAATGAGGAGGTACATATAATTCTTCACCTATCAGACTTAGTCAAAAGAGGGGACGGGTATCTCTACCAGAACCATACCGAGATCAGAGTTTATGGGTGTGAACTGTCACCATACAAAATGCCTATGTACCTCCCTGTCAGGATATTTTCTTTGGAATACACCAGGAAGATGATAAAATCTAAAGATATCCAATTCGTATCATTCAAAAAGAAGCAACAACTCAGAATCAAGAGCCAAATTGGTTCTTTCATACGCAATAGCAGAGCTACAGGAGAAGAGGCCAACAATATCTTGAAAGAAATGAATTCCAGTCTTAGTTTCCCATGGAATTATGACCCCTTTGGCATCATATTAGAGACTAGACTCAAACATAATACTTCTCCTTATGCTCATGTGCCAAAACCTTAGATAGAAAAGTTTATGAATCGGACAGATTGGTAGGAAAACACATTGTTGGAAACTGAAGATGAATCCCCTATTGTCACTTCCTCTCATACCAACACTCCTTAGGTGAAAACAAAAAAAAGAGCCAGGAAAGAGGTTTCACCTTCAGTCACAGAGGTGTCGGCTGAAGATTCCTAGGTTTACAAGAAGAGGACCAATACTAGCCACACACCAGACAGGTTTAGAGAAGGAGAAAATTAGTCCACAATAGTTATGGAGGGACCACATTCATCAGTTTTTTTAGGTAGCCAACACAGAGTGTCCACATCCTCATCCAAAAATCAAGCAGGCACTACATTGTCAGCCGAGTCCTCACAAGAGCCAACAGGATCAAGCATTTTTTACAAATACAAGATGATCAAGCATAAGAATGAACTTCTAAATAACAGCACATATGCTCAGTTCTGGAAGCAGACATCCACAACTGAGCACATATTATTGTCTGCATTCAACACAAAGAATGGAATGATGCATATGAAATTCTTACAGGCATAGGTTCCTCATCCCAGGACAGCTTATGATTACAAGAAATAACCATTGGAGTTTGATGTGAAAGAGGTTCATGTCAGAATATAATGGATGTGCTCATTTAACCATAAACAATATAGCAATATTTTTAACCAACCATAGGTTGAAGCCACCCTCGAGCACCTTAACCTTGACAGAGAAATATTTTGGAAGCAAAACCTAGGCTTAATAGCCAAACAAAGGTGGCACACCTCTCTCCAAGGATAGTGTACCAATAAAGAATAACAAAATTTGATCAAAGAGTCCAACCTAGAAAATCGAAAATGCAGATTGCAGAATTGTCGGCAGTAGCTCCTCCCAAGACTTGCGCACAAGCTGACCAAATTCAATGTGCACAAGTGTACTTCTGCAGTTCTGAGAATTCTGGCCAAAATTAATATTGGCCTCCTATATATATACTATTTCTTCCAGACTGCCTAGGTCGACTTCTCATTCTGGGTGCTAATTACTTAGTATATAACATTTCCTTTTAGCCTACTTCTTCTCTTGGAGGATAATAACCTGATACAAATCATTCTCTTGAGTCGACTAGTCTTATAGGATTTTTAACCAATTATTTAGGGTTTCTTCTTACTTCCTAAAATATTCTATTCTTGTCAGGTTTACATGTGGAGGTAAATACCTCCCACAGCTACCATAATATCAACACTCCCTCCTAGATAGGGAGGTATTGAAGGCAATGGTATTGAGCACAAACATACCATTGATTCGGTAGCATCATCATAGTCATACGGACTATCTCATGATTATATCACAAGCACCATAATCACTATCAGTGTCATCTGAAAACATCAACTGCATCATCTCTCGAAACCATACTCCATATGAGTAATCAGACATGATGCTGAATAAGTCACTCACTTCAAGGAGTGATACAAAATTCATTCTTCTAATCCCAGCATATGTCCTAGAAGAATAGATGTTCTAGATCATTTTTCGTTTGGAGAATCTCTGTCCATCAGTTCACTGATCATCCATCTAACAGATAATCATTTTTAACACTATTGATAATCTACAAGGCAATCAGAACAATGTCATTCAATAGAACACAGCTGTGTCTATCCATAGTAGTACACAACTACAATCCAGTGGTACACTACCGCACCAAGTAGCACACAACTTCTTGATCAGTGACATACGGTCACAATCAATGGAACACATCCACCACAGTAGCATTCATCTATTGTCCAGAGACATACAGTCTCCATGGCAATCATATCATCTGATACCAACCTGCACAGAAACACTATCATGATATAACTGAGTCATCTGGGCCATTCTTCCATTCACATTTGTGATATTTGGAAAAGCATCTGCCCTCAGAGAGTAAAAAATCAATGATGGGCTATCTGGACTATTAATCTCAAGCAAGGAAGAATACTTGTCCTGATTTTTTAGCCTGGACCATTCCTTCGACACTAAACAAAGAGAAACCTGGAGAGAATGAGTCTGCCCTAGAGAATGTTTGTCCCTGATTGTTGAACTTGGACCATTCACCTATCTGGGCCATTCCTCTGGCACTAAACAACGTGAAACATGGAGAGAATGAATCTGCCCTAGGGAATGATTGTCCGGACCATTTCCTAAGGAAATGGTTGTCCTGCACCAACATCCAAAATGAACCATTCTTCAAACTGCTCACAATTGTGAGATTTGAAAGAATGATTGTCTATCGAGGTGTACCATTCTTCTTGACCACTACTGAGAGTGACTGTCAAGAAGAAATATTGTCCTAGACCATTTCCCCACATTGGCCACAAGGGGAATCGTTGTCTATGGTACATCAGCAATCCATTGAACCATTTTCATTATGAAAATGACCATTCGATCTGGACCATTTTCCAAACTAGAAAATGCCTGTCCATCAGAAATCTCAAACCACTTTCCGAACTGGAAAGGAACTACTCATCCTAGACCATTTTTCGAACTTGAAAAATGATTGTCCATAAATCAATGGCACATCAGTGTGCCCTCCCAACCTAGGAGTCATCTCTTTCCTTTTAATAAGGAAGTCATCTCCATGAGCTTCAGCTTGTTTCTTGAGCACGCAAACTCTCTCATCTTGGGCAGAGGCTTTACCAAAATGTCTGCTATCTTCTCATCAGTGGAGATAGATATTGGAGAATCACTTCTCTTTTCTGGACTTCATCACAGAGAATGTAATGCTCGATTTCAACGTACTTCAGTCTTTCTGGAACACTGTTTTTCTCTGAAGGATTCATATAGCTCTGATCATTATAGTATATCATAGTTGGATTAATCTCTTTTGTTTCCTGCTAGCTCATAACATCATGGAAAGGCTCAAACTGGAACATATCCAAGTGGTACTTCTTCTATCATTATGAGAGCTTGTCATGGATTGGCAATCCATCATCCTGGATTTCTGATTAACCATTCTAATACAATATCTATAAAGTTTTCACCATGATTTTGTTGTGCATTGGAGGCTCTACACCAAGTTGTTTGAATCCATACAAGATCTTCTTCCATCTGCATACAAGAGTCTCTTTCTGGTATACCTCAAAAACTTTGAGGTTTCTCTACATACGCTTCTTGTTGAATTACTACGTTGAGGAAAACATTCCTTACATTCATCTATTGTAAACTCCAACCCATGGATATAGAAGGAGATATAATGTCTTAGGCATGTCTGGAACAAGCTATCATCATAGTCCTCTCCCTCCATCTGGGAGAACCTTTAGTTCTAGATCTCACAATGCTTTCATTCATAAGTCTTCCATACATTGTTCTTCATCACAAATTTCATTTCTTCTACTTGATTGCTTCTAGAGGGTTCAGATCAAGCTGGTAGTCTTGTGATTCTTGATATAATGATTGGTTGTTCTGTCTTTTCTTTCTCTCTTGGAATCTTCATGTTCTTCTTCATGTTTCTCTTTAGCTCTTGGGTCCATGGAGTTTTCTATAGATTCCATGCCTTGAAGATTATGACTTATTCCTTTCATCATAGGATCATGGATGTGGATGGAAAACCAGGGATACTTTAAGGCTTATTTTCGAAGAAGACTTTTTCTAAAGTCAAGCTGAACACGTGTTGTTTTTCATGGTTGCTACCATTAATGGGAAAATGGGTAGATACTTCATAATCTTCAATGGATCATATTATTTAGGATTAGCTCCCTCCTAATCCTTGCTTCATGCATGAATGCATGCTCTTCTTTTGGAATTATATAATCAGCTCCCTCCATTTAAAAGAGTCCACGCTTCTGTCTGCATCCTTATTGCCTTTTGCAAAGTGTCACAAGTCTTTTCCTTTTGATTGTTGACTTCTTTCAGTTTTTACTTCTTCTAGGTTTCTTCAAGTTTGATTTTGATTTCGGCAGTTGTAATAGCTTCCACATGAATTGTTACCAAGGATTGTCAATGTACTTCATCTTTCCATGTGTATTGCTTGTCTTAGAGTCATCGTGATATCAATCCTTATCTTGTTATTCTTCCATAGGTATTGTTTCTCTTTGAACATCTTATATTCTAAGAAATAGATATGCAAGATATGTACAGAAACTATGTAAACATGGTATGTACAAGAACTATGAATAATATTGTTACCTTTTCTTAGAAGAAGAAGTTTGTTTTATCTTGCTTGGTCTTATTTGAGGGTTTCCTTTCTTCAGCAACTGATGCTTCATGTGTTTCCTTCCTCTTCTTTAGTTAGGGACAATGATTCTTTTAGTGACCATATTTTTGGCAGTTGAAGCATTGTATTTTTGACATATTTTTCTCTTGATTTGGCTTCTTATTTGAGCCAAACTTCCTTTTACTCTTGAAATTATTGAACCTTGTTGTGAAGGCTTGATCATCGTATTTATTTTGGGGTTTCTCTTTTTCACTAATCCTTGATTCTTCCTGTGCATAGCAAGTCCAAAGTTATTCAAATGTAGGATACTCCTTCCTTGTGTTCACGCTTGTGGCAAATGCATCCCATGTCTTGGGAATACCATTGAGTACTATATTTACCAGTTCCTTCTTTGAAATGATTTCTTCAATAGCTTGTATTTGATCTCTTAACTGATATATTCTCACAAGGTATGATGTTATGCTATCATCATCATTCATTTTCATTCCACAGAGCTCATTCTTCATACTCATTACCTGTCCAATGTTTCTGACTAAGAAGAGGTTTGTTAGGACATCCTACATATTCTTAGATGAGTCAAGATGGGATATGTAGGGTATCAAGTGGTATTTTATATAATTCACTATGATACTCATGGAATTGATGTCATTATCTTTGAACTTCTCCATAACTGCAACGTTTTGTGGTTCCTTCTCTTTTCCTTCTTCGAACTCTAGTTCCATGATCTTTCCTTTCACGATGTCCAACACTTTATTCTTGGAAAGGATGAGATCAATCCTTGTCTTCCATGCTATGAAGTTAGAATCCCCTTCTAACTTGTTTTCTGACTTCATAGAGTAGGTCATGATTTCTTTGACTTGGTCAACCTTTGACTTTGACCAAAAACTCAAAATTGATGTCTTAGCTTGCTGAGAGTACCAGGAGGTGCGCTAGGTTATGGTGCACTAGGATATCCAGAAATTAGGTCAATCTCTTCACTTAAGGTGCCTCAACAAGAGGGTTAGGGTTTCGTTGCAGCAACAAAAACTTTGACTACAACTACAACTGTAACTGAGAAAATCCTCCCAATCTATCTTCCAGTGGTTAGACTATCTGAAGATAGTGTGGGCCCATAACCTGTTAGAATATAATGGATGTGCTCATTTAACCATAGACAATATAGCAATATTATCACCCAGCCATAGGTCGAAGCCACCCCCGAGCACCTTAACCTTGACAGAGAAATATTTTGGAAGCAAACCCTAGGCTTAATAGCCAAACAAAGGTGGTGCACCTCTCTCCAAGGATAGCGTACCAAGAAAGCATAACAAAAGATGATCAGAGAGTCCAACCCAGAAAATCAAAAATGCAGATTGCAGAACTACCGGCAACAACTTCTCCCAAGACTTGCGCACAAACTGGCCAACTGCAGTGCGCACAAGTGTACTTCTGCAATTCTGAGAATTCTGGCCAAAATGAAGACTAGCCTCCTATATTTATATTGTTTATGCCAGACTTCCTGGGCCGACTTCTCATTTTGGGTGTTAATTACTTAGTATATAACATTTTCTTTTAGACGACTTCTTCTCTTGGAGGCTAATAACCTAATACAAATCATTCTCTTGAGTTGAATAGTCTTCTAGGGTTCTTAACCAATTATTTAGGGTTTCTTCTTGCTTCTCGAAATATTCTATTCTCGTCAGGTTAACACGTGTAGGTAAATACCTCCCGCGGCTACCATAATATCAATAGTTCATCCAACAGATCAAATGGACATGCATAGGAAAACAGGGGAGATGATCTTCTCTACCTTAACAAATACATCATTGACTGCTGCAAAATTGCAAGTGTCTTTAAACAATGTCCAATCTCAGTTGAAGTTGGAAAAGATATCCTCTCTGGCCAAAGATAATAAGATCAAATCCCTAGAGAGGATTGTACTGAAGATCGGTTATGACCCATCTAATGTCAAGGTAGCCGAGGAACTACTGAAGAATAAAAATGCTAACATATCATCTTTGAGGAAACAATTAAAACTTTCAGCCACTGAAGATTCACAAGCAAAGGAAATGGTTGAAAGTGAAGGCCACAAGGAGGAGATGTTGAAACTAATAATGGATCAGAATGCACAGATAAAGGAGATGGAGGTTGAGTTAGACAAGTTGGTTAAAGAGAAAGAACAGAGCGTGTAGATGGTTGTTATCCCACTGGATGCAGTTCCTCTCACAGGAGTTACTATAGCAGTAGCCACAACAGTAGAGATTCCATCAACCATTCCAGTGAAAGTTTCATATTTTTCTGAGAATTTGGTGAAGTCAATGGAGGACATGACCCTTCAAGGGGAATAAATCAAAATATTGCAAGAAGAGATAAAAAAATATCCAGAAGCTGAAGTCCATGTTCCAGGCCAACTATAATACAAAGATGCATGAATCACAAAGACTCATTCAAGAAATATAGAACCTGCAGAAGGAGACTGTCATGTCTAGAACATTATCTAAGGCCAAGGAAAACATCTGGATGGACATCAACAAGTCAATGGAAAAGATATGTTCATTTATACAGATTTTTTTTGAAAAACATGAACTGGTACAGAAGGCCAAACAAGCAATTGAAAAGATAAGGTAAGAATTAGGGGAGAATCCTACAGAGGCCATTGAGCTCATTAGATTCCTAAACTCCAATTCCAAAGAGGAGTTAGAGGCATTGGAAATTGAAGACAGGACAAAGACCATCCTTTAGGTCAGGAAGGATTTTAGTAAGAAAGGATTGATGCTGCAACTAGAGGAGAAATCTCATATGATGGACATTGGAGTGCAGATATATTTTAGAAAGGTTGATGCACTACACAAGAAGGGACTCCCTAGACTACTAATGATTAATGAAAATCTCATCACACTGTCATACTACAAGCAGACGATCATCACAGTGGCAAAGGATGGTTCTAAATTTTCGGGTATACAAGGAAGCATTACCAACAAGGCTTTCTTAGAAACTTTGCAGTTGGACCTGAACATCCAACATGAGATAAAGTATATTTTTATTACAAAGCCTACTTTTGCCAAGTACACTGAGATGGACGAAATATACAGAAATTTACTCAAGGTTTCCATCCCTAGTCGTTCTTTACTTGAGTAAAGGTGAGGTGGATTTCTGAGTCATCATGAAGAAGACAATCAAGTCAAAGTGATGAACCACCAACTACTTCCCCTAGAATCAACACCAAGGATTCGAATAGATTAGCAACATTCCTATTATTTTGTAATTTGTAATCTAGTTAGTTATATTTTATCTCCACAATATCCTAGTCATTAATGATAGGATCAGATGTAACTATTGTATAAATACTTCTCACTTTGAAGTATTGAGGGTTGATATTTGTGTAATCTTTCAAAAGGATTGACTAGTAATAAAAAGGTTATTCATAGGATTCTTGCCTTTGAACATTGGTGATGTTTATCTTTATCTGTTAAATGTTTTTCTCTCTCTGAAAGCATTATGTTTTCAGTTTCTAATCATTAAAAGGAAGTTCATGAACATAATTTGTCTCGTGCACTTTATTTTTGGTCTTTGGTGATCTACTTGTTATTCATATGATATTAAGTAAAGGAATTCTTAATTGCTTCTTTGCTTGGTTGACTTTCTCACATGTTCTGTCTTTTTCATCCCATTTAATTCTAATAGATTCAACGTTCTCATTATCTCTCCCTGTGAAGGAACCTCGTAAAAATTGTATTTGATCCTAATCTTTAATACAGACCCCATATCCTAATGGAAGTTTAATGTAATATTTCAATCAATATTTATAAACAAACAAACAAGCTCATGTTACTTTAACTAGCCTAACATCTAATACCTCAACAAATCTAAATCATACAGAGATATCCCTATCTGAAAATGGCAGGGCTAGATCCCAGTTTCAAAAGTGGTTTTGATAAGTTACCTATGTCAATTTATTCTACCCTTGACAACCTCTGGGAATTACAGAGTCCTAACACATGTGAACCTCAGATCTCTTGTTCAATAGTTTTCCTCCATCACTAGCTTTCTCACACCACACCACATGTTCTCATAGTTGAGAACCTCGGAGCTCACTACTCCTCACTTCCATCACTCACACTCAAAATTATTTGAGTGTCTTTATTTATAGAGATCACGTGCTTAGTGATTTCTCCACATACAAGAAAATGTGTGCTCAAGAGTTCGTCTCCAACCTTCAAATCTTCCTTAAAAATCAAGTTATCAAAACCTTTCCCAAAAATTGGTATCAACCTTCTTCTGATGTACGTGATTTGTTCACTAGTCCTTAGCGCTCAACCACCATTAGATATGATTCAAATTTGATCTTGTCAGTCGATTTTTTCCTTGATATCAGAATCATCAGGGCATCGAAACACTCAACACCACTTTGAGGCTCAGTAGTCATTCAATATCCTTTTTGTTTTATTGCAAACATTGATCTTTTCTCTTCTTACCACCAGGTCGATGATCATCATCGTCGAGACAATAGAAGCATGTGTGTAAACTTCAATTTTGATGGATCTTCTTCAACGATCTGCTCTAACGGATCAAAGGGTCCTCAGATTTCTTAATCAATGGTCCTGATCCTCATCACCACTTCAAGTTAACTGATGGTTAACACACGTTTCTTCATTTTCTCATTAACTGATTTGGTAGGGACCATGACGATCTGCGGCTAAGATTGCATCTCACTTGTTCGTCGACCTACGGTCTAGATTTCTCATTGGAGATCATATTCAATGGGTTTCTTCCATTCTGATGGCTCATACTCTGACGGATCCAATGGTCCTCGGAGTCTGAAATCAACGACTTTGATTGCATCAATCCTTCAACTTGCACGATAGTTATCTTCCCTCGTTGTCATTGGAGTATATTCTTTGTAGAAATCATAGTCCACTTCGACCAACAATTCTCCGACAAATGGTGGAGATCCACTCCCTATTCCAATTCAACGACTGAGATAACATCCTAAATATCTTCCTACCAAATTGGAATCATGATAGATCTATGACTATTGTTTCATCCCTGCTCTTCGATCAGTGATTCTCATTGGCTCACGGAATCCCTTTTCATCGTCAGTGTATGTTCGCCATAGGTCACACAATTCACTCCAACTATTCTTCAATGTACGATGGAGATCCACTCAAATTCAATCGCAGAGATGATAGCCTACGATCTCAACACCGAACTAGGCCCACTCTTGTATGGTACAATCAAAATTTGGCTCATGTCACCCCTGGAACACTTTGGCTGCCATGCTAGCATCCTTGTCACTCTCCTTTCTTGAAATGGATCGACATAGATCCAACAAATATCGTTACAATTGATCACTCCGACAACTTAAACATGTCACCAATGGTCACGATTCTCATTTCTTTAGTCCTCCGATAGATCAATGGTTCAAACGTGTTCACTATGCCAAATCAACTATTGTGATTTCCTCCTATTTGAATGCAGGGATTTCTTCATGGTAACAGTCCTATTTAGGACTCAACCATTTTGGGACTCCATTTATGCTTATTACTTGTGCTTCCTCTGTGTCGTTCAATATTCAACAGTCTGTAATCATTCTCCCACAAGGTATCTTCTTGATCTCTTTGTCTACTTAAGGGAATTTCGTAAAGCTTCCAATCTTCATTTCCTTCAGCTTTGTGCAACCCAAAATCATTTTTGTTGTTTTATTTTTTCACACTAAACTTCATCGTTATGGCGTTGTCATTCGGGGCAAGTACACATATTGTCTACATTAGTATTATTTATGATTGCCACAATCATGTCGACCTTTGACATCAATGACAACCATTTTTCAACAACCTTATGATGGTACATAATTGGACGTTTCATCTTGGAGAGCTACACATCCACCTCAGAGGAGATCTCAAAGTTTTCAAACCCTGGATCTAGGGTTCTATTGTCTGTCTTAAGGAGTTGGTTATGGATTTCTACAGGTGGGGGCATTTGGCGACTAGACATTGTATCTTTGACACGTATTATGCCTTTTTTTATGGAGACATCCCACTTTCATGGGGCTATTTTAGTTGGACACTTGTACATGTGGCTTGACCACATTGTTATTTTATGTATTGTTGATTAGTTGGTTGGAGGAAAATGTTTATTTACTCCTTCCTAAGCTAGATATATGGTTTTCATATTTCATATTATTATTTTATTGTAAAGAAAGTTGAGCTAGACTCTATATAAATAGTTTATCTTCTTCATTTGTAGTCATGATTGGATTTTTGGAGTTTCCCTTTCTTAAAACCTAATGAACACATCTTTCTTAGAGAATAAGTGATATATAAGGCTTCTCTCTTTAATGTGTGCATGAATATTTTTCTTTTCAAACTTGAAGTGGTGTAGATTCTTTCATGCATAAAAGGCTAAGCAACTTGATCCATTGAAGAGTAAAATCTACTACTTATAAGGAATTTACATTAGGAGAATTTTGAGACAAAAAAGGGTTCCAAAAACAAAACAAAAAAATATACTATCAAAATCAACTTTTCAGGAATCAATTACATTTTAGAGGATAACATCATTCCTAGTGGTTGAGTTGACATTGCTTTAGATAAAGATGTTTATATGTTACATTATAAATGGTGGATAACAACCCATATTTAAATTTGGTAATGTTGCAAGTAAAATACTCATAATGAGACAGACATTCATAAATTACTTTTGAATATAATATAAATGATATAAAAAATAAAATGTCAATTCAAAATTTTAAAAATTGAATACATAGACTATCACATATTATTCACATTTTTGTAAATTAAATAAAAAAACTTTATATTCTTAAATAAATAAATAAAATTTATATATATATATATATATATATATATATATATATATATATAGCCACATGCTCCATATATTAGTTAAATTAATATATAGATATTTTTATATTAATTTAATTAATTTATCTCATATTTTAGTTTAACATATATGGAGTACATGGTTCATGGTTTTGTGTGGAGTATGTGGAGCTATGTTGTCCATACATTAGTTAAACTTATATATATATGGAACACTTGGAACCACTCCATATATAAGTTAAACTAATATATGGGTATCCATATATTATTATACCTGTCGATAGGCATATCGATTAACATTGAATATATATTACTTTCTCCGTTGACCATAAATTTCTCATTCTTTTCCAAAGTGTTACATTATAATTATATATTTTTTTATTTTTTTCAAACATTTAAATCTTTTATCTCTAATGTGATTGGTTCATAAATTGAAGTCTTATTCTAACTCTTAGAACGGACATTTATGTCTCCATAAATTTATTATGCATGTTATACACATACACGTATATGCCGGTTGCCACTGATTTTGCTGGTTAAGGAGGTTGTTGTGGCAACGACTCTATGTGAAGGTTAGGTTCTATGACCTTTACAGAAGTGCTTGTAAGATGGTATAATAAGAGTAAATCTACCAAATATTCAATTTACTAAATCTACTGTTGCCATGATTGTAGTTTTTATTAATACTCTACAATATTTTAATGTTAAAATAAAATAAAAAAAAGAGTTTCCAGTGAGTTATTATATATATTTAAATATAATTTTTAAATATAATGTTTTTATTTCTATTTTATTTTTAAATCAACTCTTGCTTCATTATACCTGCATAGCGGCAGGTATAAGCTGTCATGCAGCCTTGTTTAAATTATATTCATATTTTAATTTCATTGATATATGAAATATGTGCAACATGCACTCCATACATTAGTTAAATTAATAAATGGATAAATG
>JASDQU010311071.1:0-11900 GCA_032191745.1 Picea mariana
CTTTTCTCTGATCTCTACACACCATCTTCGCTTCTACATCTCTCTCTTATATTTGCACGGAACTTAGGTCTAGATCTGCCTCTTCACTTCACAAGCCACACTTCAGCCACAAGCACCATTTCAAGTGAACCAGTCATGGTTTTATTTATAGTGGCTTATGATAAAAAAAAATTAAGTTATTGAGCCGACCTGTGCAACAAGTTATAACTAACTTGTTCATTTACGATAACTTTTGGGACCACCAGTTCATTAATCCGAGTCTTCAATGTTCCACCTAGCATCCCCTTTTCCTTTTGACAAATCGATCACAGTCATGGATCGATTTCCTTCATCTATGTGATAACACAGATCGATGCTTCCTTCAAGCCATGTTCATATGATCAATGGTGTAGAACCACATGCTTAACAATTTAAGTGACCCATACATTAACAATCTCCTGAAATGGACGATTGTCGAGACTTTGGGTCTTCGCCCTTCGGGTCTTCGTTACTTCCAACATTTCAAATCTCCCGAATATGATATCGTCGAATGGATTAGACGGTTCACATTATATCTTGGAACCAGATCAATGGTTAGCATTAATCCTTACAATAATCCTTCATTTTGTTTTGATCAACGGTTGTAAGTGCACCCGACATCAAATTGACGGTCGATATCTCCTTTGGGTCTCTGGACTCTGGAGATTTATCTCAAACCCCTTCTCTCCTTCGAACGTCAATCTTCCGAAGCTTACAATCCGTTAACACGTGTCCCTCTCTCAATCAATAGTCGAGATACTTTCACGTCTCTGACTTCGAAATTCTTGGGCCTCAACTTTCATGGTAGTATGATCAACGATTGGAATGCTCCTGAGGTGATCCTTCGGATCGGAAGACTTATGTCTACTTCAGGACTTCGGCATTCAAGACTGCTCCATTTTCCTCTAGAGTGATCACCTACTATGTAAGTCATCAATGGTGGAGACTGCTTGTTGTTGGTCAACGTTTCTGCTTACACTATCATTCCCTTGTGGTAGATGGAAGATCAAGAATGCTCCCGAAGTGATCTTCAGATCGGACGTCTCGTGTCCACTTCAAGACTTTGGGAAAGTGCTGGTGGTATATCTCCCGAAGAAAAACTCCCGGAGTGACGTAAGTTTCTTACATCACTTGTTGACGTGTCACGAGTCGAGTAGTTGCCACGTGTCACTCTGATTCGTGATTTGCACATACCAAAAATGTCGATTCAGCTTGATACTTGCCGTTCTCTAACTATTCCATGTATCCCTGCTGATGTAGACTGTTGACGTGGTCTGTCACAGATTCTTGTTGATGTCGACATAGATCTCCTGATGTGACACATGTTCATCTCCTTGATCTAACGGTCAGGATAGTATCCAAAGGGTATCTCAGATCTATGACTGAGAGCGACTTCAAACCTTCGTCCTTCGGGACTTCGAGACTTTTGACATTCGTTCATGGTAAAACTCTCAAAGAAATTCTCCCAAAGTGACGTAACTTGCTTACGTCACTTGTTGACATGGAATGAGTCAATTTCCTCTTGACATTTGTCATCATCTAATTATGCCATGTGTCTTTGCCGATGTGGTCTTCCATGTGTCCTTGCTGACAAGGTTCACTTATGTGGATCTCCCACATGTCCTTGCTGACATGGTTCACTGACGTGGATCTCCCACATGTCCTTGCTGATGTGGTTTGTTGATCAACAACCCTGATCCAACGGTCCTCGTTATGTTCTCCAAATCCGACAGTCCTTATTCACTTTGGATTTTTGAGCTTCAGGTATTTCAAATATCAAACTGATGGAGCGTAAGTTCCTCGCATCTTTAGACCCGAAGTGAAGGATGTTCATTCGATAAGGTTCTTAGATCAATGACTCGATCTTTCCGCAGTGCTGCTCTTCTGGATTATCTTGTCCTTCCACTTAGAATGATCCACCGACTGACGAAAGTTCGCATGAATGAGATCTCAGATCTTACCTTGCTTATCATATCCTTCCACTCAAAAATGATCCAGCGGTTGTGGATATTTCTCGAAGTAGATCAATGATCGATGATGATTGCGTAACTATAACTTGCGAGTGATTTAACTCGACACCCAAATTCCATAATTTGAAGTTGTGCAATGTTTGGTGAGTCAACCACAATTGCCAATCTTCAAAGCTACAAGATCAGACGATCCTAACTCATTGCAGGATTGGAACTAGCGCTATATTTAATTCTCCATTTGATATCCACAATTCATCCTTGTCATTGATCTAGCAATTCTGCATCCGAAGGTCATGATTTAATCTGACTTAAACTCGTTATTTGTTGGATCAACCATAGTTGTAGATATTTGTAGCTATGAGATCTGATGATCTAGACAGATTGCAAGATTGTAATTGGCAAGTAGTTTAATTCTTCTTTCACTCCCCACAATTCATCCCTATCATTGATATGGCTTGCAGATTGACGGTCATGATCCTATTCAACGATCCTCAAGCCCACAGTCACTCATATGACCATCATCCATTATATGAGATGATCAACACCGTTAATTTCCTTGATCGAACGATTGTTGAGTCTTCTTACCTTTTCTTGTGCATTGGTCGAATCCTCAATGTTTCCATCGATCCATACTTCTACAAAGCGCTTCTTACTTCCGAGATTTGATCTTCATTCACTAACCTTCCTGAGATTTTATCATAGGAACATTGTTGATCCTTTCGTGATCAACAATAATCACGAATTGCTTATGTACTGTGTTTTCCCTTCTGAGCTTTTGATCTTCATGATGCTCTCTCTTCCTGTTTGCTATCATAGGAACATTGTTGATCCTATCGTGATCAATAATAATCATGTACTTCATTTTCCCTTCTAAGATTTTGATCTTCATACTGTTCACTCCTCCTATTTTCTCCTCCTCTTGAGCTTACATTTTTTTATCTCTGCATTTACTAATGTACTGTGTTTTCCCTTCTGAGCTTTTGATATCTACATACTATTCGACATCTTCTGCTAAATAATGTGCTTTTTGACATTAATGACAATCTCATATGTGTTAATTCATCATTAACAACAGATCATCACATTGAATGTTGACATCAATGACAATATGTCCATCAATCTCCCCCTTTGTCATCGAGGGAAACATACTAACTTCATATACAAAACTCCCCCTGTGATGATGCCTTCCTCTTACGAAGTTTTGATGTTTTCTTATGAAGTTTTCTCTCCCCCTTTGACATCAATGGAAAAGGGTTTTTTCTCTTGTGGTGAAGCTCTATATGTTACTGACCAGAATCTGAACTTGGGAAAATCATGCTATGCCTACCATAACTGAATGACTCCCCCTGTCAATATGGTCTCTCTCTGCTTTTGACTACTCTCCCCCTTTGTTTCTGAAAAAGTAGTTCTTCCTGACAAGGTTTCTTCCCATGTTAACTACCTTCTTATCTCAGTTGATTGGGATTTTTGTGTTTCGAATGAGTAGTCTTCTTGATATAAATTTTTGTATTGATTGAGTATTTTCAAGACTTAATCTAATTTCTTTCTTATTTACTAACCAAAACTTCCCTTGATTTTTTACTAACTGTTCTCCCCTTGTTATCTCTACAGGATGTCATGTACATGATTTTGTACATCAGAATGCTGCTTCTGCAGATGTTGTTGTCTTACTAGAACACTGAGCAATTGTAGCTCATCTTATTCAGACAACTCTTGGATATTCCCATTGATTCTCATCGGTCTCTAACCAAATGTGTATGTCTTTATCCAAGATGATTATTTACTATACATTGTTCTAAAGTTATCTGAGACAACTTTATACTATGCTTGTCACATGATTACAATTATTTTTGCAGCAATCAACTTCACTCTTGTTCACTTGTTCAATCTTTGCTATCCACTTCTGTGAGTGTCCTGATTTCTTGAACTTTTTTTTCTGATCTTTTATTACTGCAACTTCATTTTTCTTCCATGTTTCATTTACTCCTTTTGTCGTATTATATGAAGCATTTATCATTGACTATTTTCTTGAGTTCCAATAGTTAAGGGATTTGTGGCCATATCCATCACAACTATAGCATCTCATAGTGTAACAATGTGCAACAATATGTCCAACATGATTTCAGTTCCAACATCTTATACTATTGTTGAACCTACCAAATTGTTTCCTTTCATGATGCCTACAATCCAAGGCTTTAGGACCATATTCATTACAAGAAAAAAAATAACCATTAAAAACACTTTCATACCTTCTTTGATTCATCCATGAAGGTGTCTCTCTTATGAACTTGCTTTGAGGTATATGAATAGATTTTGGATGTCTTCCTTGATCTGATCTTCTAAATTTTGTAGCGTTGCTTTTATTCTTTGAATGTGAATAACCTGAGTCACACCTGCTTTAACCTTTTACATATGAAGGAGTTGTTTCAAACTTGTCTTCATCCTTTACAAATGAAGGACCTGTGTCAGACCTGTTTTCATCCTTTACAACTGAAGGAACTGTGTCAGACCTTTTTTCACCTTTTACAAATGAAGGACCTGCAACATATTTCTTAGGAGTATTGATTTCTTCCTTGTTGTATCCAAGACCAGATTTGTCATTTGGTGATATCTGACTATCCAAAATCTCATCCAGGGTCATAGAGTTGTTCAAGAACTTGATTTGGGTGTTTGACTTCTCAACTTTATTTCTAAGACTCACAACTTCTGCTTCCAACTCATGACAGGATTCTTCCTTTTTTGTACAACTCGTTCCTTACTACCTCCTCTCTCCTTTTGGCTTCTTCAAGTTGGATTTTAAGACTGACATATTTTTTCCTTAGTTCTTTTAGATCTACAAGTTTTTTTCTCGATTCATCATCTTCCTTATTTTCTTATTTTGCTTGACTGATTCATTTTTCAGTCTCTCTATTTTGTCTATATTTGCTTGACTGATTTCATTTTTTAGTCTCTCGATTTCCTCTTCCTTTTATTTTGTTATATCAACAACTTTTGTTTTGAATCTTTTGATCTCTTCTTCTTTGTTTTCTAACTGAATCTTTTGCTCAGACATGATTTCTTCATTGTCTTTGAGCTTTTCTTTTATTTCCAGGATATGCTTCTGATTGCTAGGCTCATCATCTTCCTTATCCTTTTCTTTTACTTGATTAATTTATTTCTTCAACTTCTCGATCTCCTCTTATTTCTCTTCTAACTAATTGTCCTGCTCATATATTATCTTTTCATTCTCCTTGAGCATTTCCTTTAAGTCCAAGACATTGCTTTGACTCTTTTCAAGAAATTCTTTAGTGTAGTCATGAAGATAGCTATAGTCCGATTCATTATGGTCATAGCAGTATTTCCAGATACTCCAATCAACCCTTTCTTTGGCCTTTGATAGTTATTCTTCTACTTCTTCAATGGGATAAATTCCAACAGAATATTTTTTTGTTGTATCTAAGTCTTCTTCTTTACTTGCAGGAGAGGATTCAATATCATTTTTATTGCAATTGAAATATTGTGGAGAGTCCTTACCTTTATTGATGCCCGAGTCTTCATCTTCATCCTTGATAGGAATGTCTTATGTGTCTTCATTTCTTATTTGATACATATTTTCTAACTTTAGCCATAATTCCTTGGCGGATGTGCATAGTACTATGCTTACCTTGACTGTATCTGATAATCCGTTGAGAAGAATCTTCAATGTCACTTCATTGTTTTTCCTTTCTCTTCTTTGGACTGTAATCTTTGATAGATTTTTTGATGTAGTTAAGTCCCAAGGCTTTCTTACTATTGAATTCCAAACTTCATATGATTTTGACTTCAAATATTGTTTCATATTGTCTCTCCATGATGCATAATCTGTTCCATAAAATAAGGTAGCTCCAATTGCAGAGAGAGCCATATGTCCACCCATTTCTTCAGGATCTACCTTCCAGTGGTTAAACTGTGCTGAAGGAACTCCCTCTGATACCAATTGTCGAACACACTTCCCACACTAAGATGGGGGGGGGGTGAATTAGTGTGTGGACTATTCTAACTTTTTCTTCTCACATGCTAACAGTTAAAACATATTTGAACAAATTAAGAACAATCAAATCATAATTACAATGGACACAGAGACACAAGACGTTTGTATAATATTTTGTATAATTGATATGAATATAGTAATATTAATATATGTGAAAGAGGATTTTCTTAGCACCAACTAATTTTTTTCGGCACCAATTGAAGTAAGGATCACCAACTCCTCGAAGAGCACCAACTCTCAGGCAAGACCGAACTTGCTACAAGACCCAAATTACTAATAGAACCAAGTCTATCCAACTAGATTTTATTCAACTCTAGTAGTAGTGATCCATTATAGAATCAACTCTATCTCATGATCAGAGATATATCATAAAACACTCATCACCGCATTTCATCTTCTCACAGAAATTTGCACCTTCTTCAATTTATCTTTTCTTTGATCTCTACACACCATCTTCGCTTTTACATCTCTCTCTTATATTCGCACGGACCTCAGGTCCATATCTGCCTCTTCACTTCACAAGCCACGCTTCAGCCACAAGCATCGTTTCAAGTGAACCAATCATGGTTTTATTTATAGTGGCTTATGCTCAAAACTTTTAAGTTATTGAGTCGACCTGTGCAAAAATTTATAACTAAATTGTTCATTTACGATAAATTTTGGGACCACCAGTTCATCAATCCGAGTCTTCAACGTTCCACCTGGAATCCCCTTTTCCTTTTACAAATTGATCATAGTCATGGATCGATTTCCTTCATCTCCGTGATAACAGAGATCAATGCTTCCTTCAAGCCATATTCATATGATCAATGGTGTAGAACCACAAGCTTAAAAATTTAAGCGACCCATACATTAAAAATCTCCTGAAATGGACAATTGTTGGGACTTCAGGTCTTCACCCTTCGGGTCTTCGTTACTTCCAACATTTCAAATCTCCCGAATACGATATCACCGAATAGATTGAACAGTTCAAATTATATCTCAGAACCAGATCAATGGTTAGCATTAATCCTTACTCTCATCCTTCATTATGTTTTGATCAATGGTTGTAAGTGAACCCGACATCAAATCAGTGGTTGATATCTCCTTTGGGTCTCCGGACTCCAGAGATTTAAAATATCAAACCCCTTCTCTCCTCCGAACGTCAATCTTCCATAGCTTACAATGTGTTGACACGTGTCCCTTTCTCAATCAATGATCGATATCCTTTCACGTATCCAGGCTTCAGAACTCTCGAGCCTCAACTTTCATGGTAGTATGATCAACGGTTGGGAATGCTCCTAAGGAGATCCTTCAGATTGGATGACTTATGTCCACTTCAGGACTTCGACGTTCGGGAATTAGGAGGTTTAGAATAAATGTTGCTCGATATTCCTTCGGAGAGATCACCTACTGTGTAAGTCATCAATGATGGAGACTGCTTACTATCTGTTAACGTTTTTGCTTACACTATCCTTCCACTATGTTATATCAACGATCAAGAATGCTCTTGAAGTGATCTTCAGATCAAACGTCTCGTGTCCACTTCGGGAATCCGACATTCAGGACTTCGGGACTTTGGGCAAGTGTCGGTGGTATATCTCCCGAAGCAAAACTCCCGTAGTGACGTAAGTTTCTTACATCACCTGATGATGTTTCACGAGTCAAGTATCTGCCACTTGTCACTCTTATTCATGATTTGAACATGCCAGAAATATCGATTTAACTTAACACTTGTCATTCTCTGACTATGCCACGTGTCCTTGTTGATGTAGGTTGCTGACGTGGTCTGTCACAGATTCTTGTTGATGTCGACGTAGATCTCCCGATGTGACACATGTTCATATCCTTCATCTAACAGTCAGGAGAGTATCCAAAGGGTATCTCATATCTATGGCTGAGAGAAACTTCATACCTTCGTCCTTCGGGACTTCGGGACTTTTGATATTCTTTTGTGGTAAAACTCTCAAAGAAATTCTCCCATAGTGATGCAACTTTCTTATGTCACTTGTTGACATGGCATGAGTCAATTTCCTCTTAACAGTTGTCATCATCTGATTATGCCACGTGTCTTTGCCGACATGGTATTCCACATGTCCTTGTTGACGAGGTTCACTGACGTGGATCTCTCACACATCCTTGCTGGCATGGTTCGCTGACTTGGATCTCCCACAATTCCTTGTTGACGTGGTCTACTGATCAACAAACCTGATCCAATGGTCCTCATTATGTCCTCCAAATCCAATGATCCATATTCACTTTGGATTTTCGGGCTCCGGGTATTTCAAATCTCAAACTGACGGAGTGTAATTTCCTCACATATTTAGACCAAGTGAAGGATTTTTGTTCGATCATGATCTTAGATTGATGGCTCGATCTATCTGTAGTGTTTTTCTTTTGTCTTATCTTGTCCTTCCACTTAGAATGATCCAATGGTAGATGAAAGTTTGCATGAATGAGATCTCAGATGTTTCCTCGCTTATCCTATCCTTCCACTCAAAAGTGATGAAACGGTTTTGGATATTTCTCAAAGAAGATCAACGGTTGATGATGATTGCGTAACCATAACTTGCGAGTGATTTAACTCGACACCAAAATTTCGTAATTTGAAGTTGTGTGTTGTTTGGTGAGTCAACCACAATCGTCGATCTTCGAAGCTATAAGATTGGACGGTCTTGACTAATTGCGGGATTGGAACTAGCGCGATATTTAATTCTCCATTCGATCTTTGCAATTCATCCCTGTCGTTGATCTGGCGACTGCGCATCTAACAGTCATGATTTAATTTGACTTAAAATCATCGTTTGTTGGATCAACCGTAGTTGTATATATTTGTATTTATGACATCTGATGATCCAGACAGATTGTGGGATTGTAACTGGTGGTAGTTTAATATTTCTTCTTTTTCTCCCCGCATTTCATCCCGGTCGTTGATCTAGCTTGCATATCGATGATCACGATCCTCTTCAATGATCCTCAAGCCCACAGTCACTCATATGACCATCATCCATTATATGAGACAATCAAAACTGTTAATTTCCTTGATCGGACGGTTGCTGAGTCTTCTTACCTTTTCTTGTGCATTGGTCAAATCCTCAATGTTTCCATCGATCCATACTTCTGCCAAGCACTTCTTCCTTCTGATATTTGATATTCATTCACTAACCTTCCTGAGCTTTTATCATAGGAACATTTTTTATCGTATCGCGATAAAATAATCACGAATTGCTTCTGTACTGCGTTTTCCCTTCTGAGCTTTTGATCTTCATGCTGCTCGCTCTTCATGTTCTCTATCATAGGAACATTGTTGATTCTATCATGATCAATAATAATCGCGTACTATGTTTTCCCTTATGATATTTTGATCTTTATATAGTTCACTCCTCTTGTTCACTCCTCCTCCTGAGCTTATGTTTATGATCTCTGCATTTACTAACGTACTGTGTTTTCCCTTCTGATCTTTTGATATCTGCATATTGTTCGACATCTTCTGCTAACTAATGTTCTTTTTGACATCAATGACAATCTCATCTGTGGTAATTCATCATTAACAACAGATCATCACATTAACTGTTGAAATCAATGACATATGTCCATCAATGTCTCAAATGTAATAACTATGGACATGAAGCCAGTGAATGTAGATTTTCAAAGTATGCCAAAGAGATAAATATTCCCAACAATAAAAAAGTATGGGAAAAAAAGAAAGTAGATAAAACATAGTGTAAAGTAGCTCGGTATGCCAAAAACAAAGGATGTCAATGGTATATAGACAATGGATGTTCTAAACACATGATGGAGATCAAAGCAAATTTCTCAAGTTAACAAAGAAAGAAAAAGGAAAAGTCACATTTGGAGATAATGTGTCAGCTAAGATACATGGAAAAGGCACTGTTATCCTAGGGAATAACAAGGCCAAAGAAAAAAATGTACTTTGAAAACTTACCTTAACCATGCAATTACTCGTATTAAAACATGTTAGGATATTTAGAAACTTAAGAGTTAGTTAAAATCTACTTGGTCTAATGTGTCGTTAGGTAAAAGTGTGTTTCTTAGTGTGTTTCTTTAGTATGCATTAGTATAAATTTGTAGTTAGGAAATCCGACGGTCACGATATGTTCCCGACATAGAGTGATCTGATGGTTCATATTCTCCTCAATCTTAACATCCATTGATCCATGGCTTGACACCCGATTGTTCCATGATCTCTATTTAAAGAGCATGGAGGGTTATTTGTCGATGATCAATTGTGACAAACTCACTTGTAAAATCTCTCTGTAATCTTTTTCTTTTGCAATAATAAATTGCTCCAAGTGGTCAGGTTGGCTGGGGTCATGGATGTTTCCCCATAGGGATTTTACCACATTAAAACATTATTGTGTTGATCTTTGATCTGGTTGTGTGAGTGGTTACTGAATGCGTTCTTCCTCTATCGGAATACCTATGTTTTTGAACATGGTATCAAAGCCTGTTTGAAGACCTGCTCTTGTTGTAGATCAAGATCATGAAGTCGAGTTGTCTCATCTCCATTTTCTGCCATTTTAGTACATTTTTGGGATGAGAGGATTGTTCCATGTGTATAGAGGGCTTGTTTTAGTTAGGAACACTTTTCGTTTCACTCGAAAAGGTTTCTGTTTGCCCAAGATACGATTATTTCAATCAGATCCGGAGGTATAAACCCTAAATATGCATTTTTTAAATTTTTGAAAAGTATTATTTTGGTTTTAATTCAGTTTTATATTATTTGTTTCTGGGTTGCTACTCTATTAGATCTGCATATTCTTTTTTCCCCATGCCCTGTGCGATCTTGACAAATCAAAAACAGATAGGAAAAGGTGCTTCTTCTGGGTAAGCTAACCGAGATCTAACCCTTGTTGTTATTGAGAAGCAAAAAACATTTCTTGTGTAAAAAGAGTTTTTTTTTAGCATGCTCTCAAAGGCTGTCAGCAACAACAATCCTTTTGCTAAACAATCCAATATGTTTTTCTAGTCCATTTGGTTAAAATTTTCCTAATAATTGATAGGTCTTGAGGTCAAGTCTCTCTTTTTGTTACTTTTTTTGAAAAAGTTCAAGCTCATTTTATTTTAGAGTTATTTATTTCGCATGCATCTTTTCTTTTATAAAGTAAATTCATTGTAAAAGTGATCCCCACTTCTCTTTATAAAAGTGGGTGACTTCATAAATCAACTTACACCACCATGCGGTCCTTTGGTTACCCTTTATGCCTTTTTTTAAAAGGGCATAACTTTCACATTTGAAGTCATTTTTTAGGGTCGTTGTTTTTTAAACCGCATATATTTTTGAGATATTTCCATCCATATCATCAGATTCAGTTTTTAAATCCATATTATCTACATATTTAATATAACTTCTTCTAGTAATCTTTTGCTTACTAGCACCAACTACTTCCAATGAAAATCTCACATGGAGGATTTATTAAGAAGCAAAGGCTTGTACCGGATTACCTTGGGAAAGGAAAAAGAACCCACTGATGCTGATAAGAAATTCAAATGGGATAATAGGAGTGACGAAGCACATGGACTAATCGGAATGTCCATCTCTCCTGATTTAAGGTTCCACCTTAAAGAAATTGATGAACCCGATGAAGCTTGGGAAAAGATTGGATCTATGTTTGGTGAACTCAATATTATGTGAGCACAACAATTAGAAAATCAAGTACTGGCCTTAAGTCCAAATGATTTTTCTTGCCTTGGAGACTATCTATCTAAGTTTAAAACACTCAGAATTTTATGTGAAGAATGTGAGATAAAAATGGAGGAAGAGCGTTGCATCTATCTCATTATTTCTAAGCTAGGTAGTGCATATTTTTTGTTTGTATCTACCTTTTATGCCATGAGAGAGGCTCTAGGGAAATCTTATCAAAAACCCACTCTTGAGTCCTTTTGTGATGATCTGATTAGAG
>JASDQU010311079.1:0-13610 GCA_032191745.1 Picea mariana
TAATATGGGTATAGGCTGGACAATCTAAGAGAAAGTGCTTTTCATCTTCAACCTTCTTAGTGTCACAAAGGTGACACACTCTTTCATCCCATGGCATTTTAGGAATTGACCAACGCCCAGTTTCACTATGGAGCTCGTGAGAATTTGTTCTTATCTTAGCAATGCTTATTTTTTTATTATCAATGCCAAAACTACGTTGAGAGGGCTGTTGGGCATGCTTACAGACATATCTTTAACAATAGTTCGTGTCACCGTGGGAGGGCCATTTCAGGGTCACAAGGGAGTTGCACATCTATCCCATTATCTACAAGTCAATTTATAGAAACTGTGGCCATTCTCAGCAGGTGTATTAGTCAGGAAGAGGGTCGATCCATTGCCTTTAATGACAACAAACAAAGCATAACATATGTGGCAGTCATATAATAATTGCAGAGTCTTGAGAGGGAGATGATATAGTGCTTTAATGTTTCCCAAATCATGTCATGTTCATATATCAGAATTAGGGTCACAAGGAGGTTGATCTCATGCATTAGTTGTTGTCCCAAGAAGGATTAACACATATCGAAAATAAGAAGTTTGTTTGTATTGTTAAGTTTAATTATCAATGCCAAAACTACCTTGAGAGGACTGTTGGGCATGTTTACAGGCATATCTTTAACAACAGTTCGTGTCACCACGAGAGGGCCATTTCAGGGTCATAAGGGAGCTGCACATCTATCCCATTATCTGCAGGTCAATTTATAGAAACCGTGGCCATTCTCAGCAGGTGTATTAGTCAGGAAGAGGGTCGATCCATTCCCTTTAATGACAACAAACAAAGCATAACATATGTAGCGGTCATATACTAATTGCAAAGTCTTGAGAGGGAGCTGATATAGTGCTTTAATGTTGACCAAATCATGTCATGTTCATATATCAGAATTAGGGTCAAAAGGAGGTTGATCTCATGCATTGGTTGTTGTCCCAAGAAGGATTAACACATATCGAAAATAAGAAGTTTGTTTGTATTGTTAAGTTTAATTGTTGTTGTAACAACTGTAATAATTTGGTAATCATTTCCATTTGAATGTATTGTTGCTTATGGTATTGAATGCAATAAAAACCTCCTTTATGTGCCATATCCATTGTGGTTGTTATTAAATAAAGTATCTGAAATTTGTTCCATTAAATCATACAACAGTTAGGATTTTTGTGTAATTGTTTGATGAAAGACTTAAACTCAGAAACACAAATACATCGGCAGTGAAATGTTTGACAAAAGTTTCGAACGAAAAGGTACTAAAACACACCAACATTTATCACAAGATACATCAACAACAAGGAAGGGATTTAGCAGGGTTGTTGCAAACTGTTTGACAGAAAATCTGAACCAAGAAAACATCAAAAATATGTCAACAGTCCAAGAGGAAATATTACAGTGGTATCAAAGTTGTGCAACCTGCCAACCTGAGGGGAAAACAATGAAAATATGTTCTCAAATTATTTTTGATAAGTGACTAGCACTTCTAACTTTCCATTTAAACGATGGTAACTTGGTCTTAAGGCTTATATTCAGGACTTAGGAAAGATGAAGACACCTCATGAACTCTTGGTAGAATTGTTAGAGCACCGTGAGTTGTTGGAGCATCACTTGTCACTTAGGAAGAAGAAGGAGACGTTCAAATTTGAAGTGGTTGGTGATGTGTATGTCTCATCTCACGAGGAAAGTTTGACATAACCCTATGATGACTTCTTGGAAGTGCATGCATATACTCATGTTGAGGAGGGGTGCAACGAGGTTGACAAAACATCATCCTTCAATACACGATTAGAGCTATCCTATGAGGATGATAACACCAAT
The DNA here is from genome assembly GCA_032191745.1 of Picea mariana. NCBI lineage: Eukaryota > Viridiplantae > Streptophyta > Pinopsida > Pinales > Pinaceae > Picea > Picea mariana. Next base: position 1,841 of record JASDQU010311079.1, read on the forward strand.
GCTTATGATGGGAATGTTGATTGCACTTATGATTATTATGATTATTACTATGAGTTTTATGTGGAGTTGAGTTTGGCACATTATTCATCGTCCACAACAGAGAATCAGTTTTCTTTGGAAGCCATAACATAGGAGGATGTTAGTGGTACTCATGATTTGAGGGAAGAACTTCTTATGATGGTCAAGCATGAGGAACATTTGGATTTTCATGGGCTTGAAGAGAAGTATGATTCATAATTTTTTTATTATACGCATAGTTTGCATCATGGGGATCACAAGACACCTTTTTTGGAGAGTCCATTGAAGACTCAAGTCCTAGCTACATATGATATGGTTGAGCATATACCTTGTGGACCAACCAACAAGGAAGTGTATACATCCGCTGATTGGGGGAATGGGTATATTACAGATGTGGATGCATCAATCTGGGATCCAGGTTCAGATGACACTAGTGGAATGAGTGCACAGGATAAGAATCCTTCAGATAGTAGCCAACCTTATCATGTATACCTTCAATCATGGTTGAGCAAGCATGGCCAAGCGTCTGGAGAGATTCCTCCAGGGAGACCCCTTGACATAGGCTTCGAGCATACCATTGAGTTTGATTTACCCAAGATTAATGAGTTGATGTATGAGCTTCATGGTGCAGTATACCTTTCTGAGATTGACTTGTGTTTAGGGTACTGTTAACAACCATTCTTGTCTTGGGCACAAGAGTATCCGGCTCTGCAAGTTGCACGAGAAGCACCCAAGCACAACACGAAAAAAATCTAATTTCTGGCTACAAATAAAGCGAGCAGGCGAAGTTATGTCATCAGCGGCCGAGATCCATCAATAGAGCAGATCGTCAGTCATCGGGCTTTCAGGGCTACCAAGTTGCCCGAGATTTAGCACAAGAGATAGCACCCATATTTCAAGACAAATCTGGGTCGTCTGATCCAGTTGGGACAGGTGGCAGCCAGTCGACATTTCAGAGATCGACGTTTCGGGAGACAAGGGACCTCCCATTCACTGCAGCTGAAATTGCCGATCGACGAAATGCCGAAGGCACCTTTGGAGCTGAGCCCACGGTCCTAGCGCTAGGTCATGTCAAGTGAGCCTGGGAATGAAGGCAACCCCCTTTTAAATAACAAATTCTATCTCGGCCGTTCATCTGAAGGACACGCGATGCACATCCGTGATTTCGCAGTTTAGTCGATCGAGATTTCGAGGAACAAGCGCATCGTGAACTCCCGATGCAAGAAATCCCGAAAGGATCAGGAGGACATGCGGCACATGATCTGAGCCACGGGTGGGGCCCTTCAGGATTTTCATAGTGTTAGCGCCGAAGATGTAATCTTAGCCATCCATCCAAAAGGACGTGTGGTGCGCAATCATGTCATGTCGGCATTCGGGAGTTTGAGGGGTAAGCGCTCCTCGTCATTTCACATCTCGAAACCCTGAACCCCGAAACGCCGAAAGCCCCTAGAGTCGGGCCCACGGTCATAGCGCCCAGTCACAAAGGAACATCCCTGGTAAAAAGGCGCTAGCGCGCACCATGTGATGAGACGGGTCCAAAAACGTCGACGTCATTTCAGCCGTCCGATCCAGGGACGCGCGGCGCAAGATCTAATCACATCGGCATGTCAGCATTCGAGAGTTCTAAGGGCAAGGGCTTCATATCTTGAAGCCCCAAACCCCGAAGCGCTGAAAGCACCTTTGAGGATAAGCGTAGGGTCACGGCCCATGGTCACTTGAGGGAGTAGAAAAGGTTGTACAAAGGAGGCCAAAAGTGTCGAGTTGAGTTTCAGAAGGGGGGCACCGTGTTCTTCAGATGCTGGTTCGACTTGATCTCAATTCTGATACCTGCTTGGAATGAATGAAGAAGAGAGGGGGTGGTTGAAACCTCACCTCACTCATTAATTGCAAGGTATGGAGGTCCCGGCAGGAAGTCCGCTCGAGGTGGTCCTCTGTACTGGTTTTTTCCCACAGAAGCCATGCCGAGTCCTCGACTCTGCAGGGAAGTCTGCGCACGCTAATTTAGCATTTAAGGGCTCAGCTACCCCCTGGCGTGATCCATACAGAATTAAGGTGGCGTATGATAGAGGAGTTCAGGCCAGATTTGATTGAAGAGACGCCTCATCCCGAAAGTCTAGGAGGCCTCTGTTGGGCAAATGTTTAGGAGTATATATACTTAGTTTTGATATTTTTCAAAGGATGGATGGTTGAGCAAGGCTCTCGATTGTAAAAGATTTAGCGAAGCACTGGTTATTCTAGTTATGTATTAACATCTGAGACTTCTTGCCTTATGAATGTCAGCTTCTTTCCATGTCTTTGTTCATACTGTATTAGAACAGCTCGGAATTGGAGGATCCAGTCGAGTTGTAGCTGTTATAGGATGATGTATGTTGGATCACTGTAACAGCTGCGTTGTCTCTAATCGGTCTTGTGATTTTCTCAACGCTGAATGACTTGGAATTGGAGGATCCAGTCAAGTCACCCCTTCAGTTATACGAAACTCTGAACCAAGAGGATCTTGCATTTAGAGTTTTTCTTCTGAAAACTACTGAAAGGCCTGTTGCCCGAGGTAGTTTTGCTCATTCCTCTCACCAAGTCTTCCACCTGCCCATTTTACAATCAACCCACTGATTGAAGTTAGATCAAGACCTCCTTTGTTCTTTACATACCAAACCTGGTCCCTGAGCTAGAGTGATTTTGTCCTGGGTCTCTAACCATTTGATCGTCCATTAAACTTATCATGACATAAAACTGATGGGCGTTGGGCTCTGCTCCTGTCGCAATCCAGGAGTGACTTCTGACGCTAACATTTCTGGCGCCGTTGTCGGGGACGAAGTTGAAGATTTTCCCTGGGCATAACGACATTGAGCCTCTGATTCTGAAGGTGCATCAGACATCAGAGCCCTTCAAGATTGCTACTGTGCATCTGGCGACTCCAAGGTTTCCACATCACTGTTTCAGCTGTGGCTACTGTTAGCACACCTGAAAGCTGACCCTAAGGAGCTTTCTCGAGAAGGTTTCAACAGCTGCTTTCTCAGCCTGAGAAGCTTCCTGGGGTAACAACAACGTTAGGATTTGGCCTTTGATGGTGAACAAGGACCAGACACATTCGAAGCTGTGCATCTTTCACCTGGCGACTCCATGATTCAAGGATCGCTTGGCGACTCCACTGGTTCGATATGGAGAAAATCCTTGCTTGCAGGTTTGCTCCTTTTTATTTTTCTACTATTCCTGGTTTTCCTAATGTTGTCCCCTCTCCGAATGAATGGGGCGATTATTTGCCCATATTTGGAAAATGTGAAGAGGACAACCCTTCTCAGCACCTCAGTGAGTTTCATGAACTCATGCGTCAGTGGGAGATACATCATGAGGATGTATTACTGAAGATGTTCTTGTTCTCGTTAGCAGGGGATGCGCATAAATGGTATCATTCTTTACCCCCTGCTAGCATTTATTCACTCAATGGATTCCATGCAGCTTTCACCGCCTATTGTCAGAAGCTGTATCCCCTTGAGTTAATTTTTCATAATTGTTGTGAGGGATACCACAACTCTATACAAGAGAAAGTTGTTTCTGACGTAGGCTGTGGGGATGATCCTGATGACCTGGATCAAAACTCAGTCCTTTCTCCTCCCCATTCGTCTGCATCAGAGGCAGGTTATGAAAGTGATGAAGATCCCAAAGAGGAAGGATATGCCTTGAGTGAGCTGATGGAGCAGGCGGTATCTCTCACTAACCAACGTGCAAAATTGGAATCTGATGGCAATGAAGAGGGTTTTCTAGTCTTCGAGGCAGATGATCTAAGCAGCTCTTTTGAAGAGATTATCGAAGATTTCTTAGATGCGTTAGCATATGCCCCCGATGAGCCTGTTGTCTCAAAATTAAAAAAAGAAGCCATTGTGGAAGAGGATTGTTCTTTCTTCCTTCACGATATTTCCCATGATGTATTTACATTTGGGATTGAAAGGAAGGATCAGGAGACAGTTCACTTTTTACAATATGGGGAAGTGCACGAAGAAGATGAGGAAGAACTAGAAGAGCAGCTAAGCGCACATTTCTTTTCCTATCCAGAGCCAGTCAACGAGTAGCCACCACCCGAGATCAGTGAGCCTACGACAGTTGTCCACTCACCTGTGCTTGTCAGAGATATTCAGCCACATGGCAACAACTATGTAGCAGAGGAGGCTGTCTGTCGCCAATTTTTCAAAATTCGCCACTCATTCTATGACCCTGTCAGCGAATACATGGAGTGGCATGTCCTTTATGCCATGGAGCCACCCTATTTCATATCAACTTCAGCTTGTGAGGAGAAGTTGAAGAGTGTAGCCATTCTGCTGTCATGGTTACACCATCTGCTGGTGATCATCGACAGAAGGAAGCAACTTCTATCCAGGAAGTTGCTTGAATGGCTATGGTGGAAGTCTGCTTTCACCTAGCCCCATGTAAAATATTTTATTAACATTAGGACTGTATATAAATAAGCTCCTTTGAGCATGTAGCTTTGTTTGCTTTGCTTTGCTTTTCAGCCTATATTTTCAGAAGTGGGATGTTTTGAGCTTGACTCCATAACCCAACAGCAAGGCACTGAAGCTACATAATGAGTTCTTAGAGCATCACAGGGACGACTCTATCCCCCATGGAGCCTAATGTTAACAACCATTCTTATCTTGGGCACAAGAGTATCCGGCTCTGCAGGTTGCATGAGAAGCGCCCAAGCGCAACACGAAAAAAATCTCATTTCAGGCTACAAATCAAGCGAGCAGGCGAAGTTATGTCGTCAGCGGCCGAGATCCATCAATAGAGCAGATCAACGGTCATCGAGTTTTCGGGGCTACCAAGTTGCCCGAGATTTAGTGCAAGAGATAGCACCCATATTTCAAGACAAATCTGGGTCGTCCGATCCAGTTGGGACAGGTGGCAGCCAGTCGACATTTTAGGGATCGACGTTTCGAGAGACAAGGGACCTCCCATTCACTGCAGCTGAAATTGCCGATCGGTAAAATGCCGAAGGCACCTTTGGAGCTGAGCCCACGGTCCTAGCACCAGGTCACGTCAAGCAAGCCTGGGAATGAAGGCAGCCCCCTTTTAAATAAAAAATGCTATCTCAGTCGTTCATCTGAAGGACACGCGATGCACATCCATGCTTTCGTAGTTTAGTTGATCGGGATTTCGAGGAACAAGCGCATCGTGAACTCTTGGTGCAAGAAATCCCGAAAGGATCAGGAGGACATGCGGCGCATGATCTGAGCCATGGGTGGGGCCCTTTGGAATTTTCATAGTGTTAGCACCGAAGACATAATCTTAGCCGTCCATCCAAAAGGACGCGTGGTGCACGATCATGTCATGTCGACGTTCGGGAGTTCGAACGGTAAGTGCTCCTCGTCATTTCACATCTCGAAACCCCAAACCCGAAAAAGTCGAAAGTGCCTAGAGTCGGGCCCATGGTCATAGCGCCCAGTCACAAAGGAACAGGCCTAGTAAAAAGGTGCTAGCACGCACCATGTGATGAGACGGGTCCAAAAACGCCGACATCATTTCAGTCGTCCGATCCAGGGACGCGCGGTGCAAGATCTAATCACATCGGCATGTCGGCATTCGAGAGTTCCAAGGGTAAGGGCTTCATATCTCGAAGCCCCGAACCCTGAAGCACTGAAAGAAACTTTGAGGATAAGCGTAGGGTCACGGCCCGTGGTCACTTGAGGGAGTAGAAAAGGCTGTACAAAGGGGGCCAAAAGTGCCGAGTTGAGTTTCAGAAGGGGGGTACTGTGTTCTCCAGATGCTGGTTCGACTTGATCTCAATCCTGATACCTGCTTGGAATGAATGAAGAAGAGAGGGGGTGGTTGAAACCTTGCCTCACTCATTAATTGCAAGGTATGGAGGTCTCGGCAGGAAGTCCACCCGAGGTGGTCCTCTGTACTGGTTTTTTCCCGCAGAAGCCATGCCGAGTCCTCGACTCCCCAAGGAAGTCTATGCACGCTAATTCAGCATTTAAGGGCTCAACTACCCCCTGGCGTGAGCCATGCATAATTAAGGTGGCGTATGACAGAGGAGTGTAGGCCAAATTTGATTGAAGAGATGCCTCATCCCGAAAGTCTAGGAGGCCTCTGTTGGGCAAATGTTTAGGAGTATATATACTTAGTTTTGATATTTTTCAAAGGATGGATGGTTGAGCAAGGCTCCCGATTGTAAAATATTTAGCAAAGCACTGGTTATTCTGGTTATGTATTAACATCTAAGACTTCTTGCCTTATGAATGTCAGCTTCTTTCCATGTCTTTGTTCATACTGTATTAGAACAGCTTGGAATTGGAGGATCCAGTCGAGTTGTAGCTGTTATAGGATGATGTATGTTGGATCACTGTAACAACTGCATTGTCTCTAATCAGTCTTGTGATTTTCTCAATGCTGAATGACTTGGAATTGGAGGATCCAGTCAAGTCACCCCTTCAGTTACCCGAAACTCTGAACCAAGAGGATCTTGCATTTAGAGTTTTTCTTCTGAAAACTGCTGAAAGGCCTGTTGCCCGAGGTAGTTTTTCTCATTCCTCTCACCAAGTCTTCCACCTGCCCATTTTACAATCAACCCAATGACTAAAGTTAGATCAAGACCTCCTTTGTTCTTTACATACCAAACCTGGTCCCTGAGCTAGAGTGATTATGTCCTGGGTCTCTAACCATTTGATCATCCATTAAACTTATCGTGACATAAAACTGATGGGCGTTGGGCTCTGCTCCTGTCGCAATCCAGGAGTGACTTCTGACGCTAATAGGTACCATCAAATCAGTGAGAGAGAGAAGGGTGTGCGGGCACATCATGAGAATACCCAGGTCATATGGGATTGTCTCACAAAAATTCCAGCTGATTGGAAGTCCCACCTCCTGGTGGAATATTCCAAGAATATGTTTGCTTGTGAGTTGATGGAGGGTCACATTTAAGATGACAGGTACAAAGTAATGGATGAAATTATCTACTACAAAATTTACATATATTTAGTTCCTGAATCCACACTTATGTAGAAGATCATGAGGGCCATGCATGATACACCTTTGGTAGGGCATCTCAGATACTTCAAAACTTACTAATAATTTAGAGAGAGGTTATCATGGAAGGGCCTCAAGAATGATGTGTTGCGACATGTGGGCGAGTGTATGGCTTGTCAAAAGAATAAGTAAGAGCATACTCATCCTGTAGGATTATTCTAGGCTTTACTCATTCCAAAATAGAAGTGGGAGAGTCTGTCGTTTGATTTCATCACAGATCTACCAGAGGTGCATGGCAGGGATTGCATTTTTATGTAGTTGTTGATCGATTGACTGAGTTCGTGCATTTATTTGCGATTTCATCAGATTACAAGGCACTGTAGGTGGCCAAGTTTTTTCCAGGGAGATGTTTAGACTCCATGGGTTGCTTGAGTACATTGTCAGTGATCAGGACAACAGATTACACAATGCATTTTTGCAGGAACTGTGCATATTAACATGCACAAATTTGATTCCAAACACCTTGTTTCCACCATATGGTTTCATACAAAAAAAGGAGTCAAAGACTTGGCTTATTTGGATTCCCGTGATTATCATCGTGGCACAATGGAATTCATTAGGTATTGGGAATGGTGGACTTCTAATTTGGATGCGGGATCTGGGAATTCATCTGAATGGTGTATTGCTTCGAACTTTGATAATGATTAACAAGGTTGTGATAGTGATTGGTCTATTTCATTTTTGGGATGTCACTAGAAAAGATGTTGAGACTTATTCTATATGGTGAGACAAATTTTCCTTGTCGATACACAGGGTCGAGTATAGCAGTGGATTTGTAGACTTTGACTTCACTGGGATGCCTTTGTAGGATACGATTCATGGTAGTGGATTAATCCCTTACAATATTTCGACTTTGGGTTTGTTATAGCCTTATTTTCCACCCTATAGGCTAGAGAGGAAGCCATGAGAGGATAAAGGACATAATAAATATTTTTCCTAAGGTTTGAACCCTTTTAGATCCCTTTTTTGCATCCTCGCAGGACACCTAGTAGACAACAAGCGAGGCCTTCACTGGTCACTAGTGGCTCAACAAGCGAGACACTGCTAAACTTCTAGAATCAGGGAGTTACGAGGTGATAAGCGAGGGATGAGTTGGATATTCGTGTCAAGGGCTTAGGAACTCACATCATCTGAGTATCTAGTGGTCTCTAGAAAATCTAGAAGCCTCTCCCAAGCCTTCTCCAAAAGCTATATAACAAAGGCAAGTCTTGGGCAAGAGGAGGAAGAATTGAATAGTATTGTTATGCTGTCCAACTACAGAGGTATCCATTTTCACAGCTAGAAGTCAGTGAAGCCTAGCCTGACCAAGGAGTTGCAAGTAGAGGCATGGAGCAAAGAGGTTAAAGGAGATTGCATCAACATTTGAGGTATACAAGTCTTGATGTAATGTTCTTACGATTAATAATAGTTCAATGGTTTTTCCTCCATTTTATTTGTGTTTTGTCATTAATGAATTGGATTTGATAGTATACTTGGTTAATCAAGGTATATCTAAGGCATTAGTGGTTATTATTAACACTAGAGAAAGGAAAAAGGTTGGTAGTGTTTGTTACTTGTATGCACGAAGCAAGTGATAGGAGATGGAGTTGCAGATCTACATCAACCAAGACACTCAAGGACAACCCTCATACAAAAATGTATATTGATCTACTCCTTTTTAGTGTAGAGAATTGTTCGCCTTCTAGATCTAGGAGAACCATAGGAAAACTAGTCCCTTTCTTTCGATTGTTAGGCTAATTCTAGGGAGATATTGTTGATTATTTAGTGAGTTCCCTGTGAGAAATATTCCCATAACAAAACTGGCAACTCCACTGGGGAGGAATTCTTCTCTAGTTTGAGTCCCTTGCCCAATTCTTCTCTAGTGTTTGTTACTTGTGTGCATGAAGTTGGTGATATGAGTTAGAGCTGGATCCCCAGATCTATAACAACCAAGACATTCAAGGACAACCCTAAGAGCAAAGGTATGTTGATCTACTCCCTTTTAGTGTAACGAATTGTTTTCCTTCTATATCTAGGAGAAACATAGGAAATCTAGCCCCTTTATGTCCAGGATTGCTAGGCTAATCCTAGGGAGATCTTGTTAATTATTCGACAAGGTCCCTATGAGAAAAATCCCATAACAGAACTAGCAACTCCACTAGGAAAGAATTATTCTCTAGTTTGAGTCCCTTGGCTAATCCTTCCCTCTTTTTTATTGTGTCTGTATGTGATTCTTCCTATTATTAATCTAGAGCCTAGATCCAATAGATCTGAGAGATCTGATATAGATCTAGAAGATATGGAACAAATAATTTTTTATAAAAAAATAAAAATTTGCAGAACCTTACATGTTGCATCATAAGTGTCCCATGAGGCCCTTACTGGTTGACAGGCCTGTGTCTCGCGAGGCTCTATAAAAATTGCAGAATTGTAGTATAAAACCTAGAACCTTGAAAGTAGATCTATCCTCTGATCAACATGGTTCTACAATGGTCTGTTCTAGTATGGTTTTCTCTTTGTTTGATTGATTTTTGTCACATACTTTTCCATCAACTAGTTTGTGATTTGGATTGGTTTCTTCCCTAGTATTCCCTTGGAGATTAGATCCATCAGATCATTTTAGGCAAATTTCTGGGTTTTTTTTTTAAGTTTTGCAGAGCCTCGTGTGTTAGATGAAAGCGTTTAAGTCCTACTACTAGTCATCGTAGGTTACAAGAGGGACAACCCGGGAGGATTCTTGCTCATATAGTGAAGGCAAACTGCAAGGACCCTTGTAGGGTCCATAAAAAAGGGTCTGTACATTCCAAAAAAAGTATGTTTTTTGTGAATTTTTTTTGGGTTTTTTGTTGTGAAGCCTAGGGTCCCTATTCTTGGGGAAGAGAACATTTAGAACTTAGTTTTGCAAGGGATTTTTCATTATTCTTTGCATGACATAAAAAAGAAAACGAAAAAATTGTTTTTTGTGATCATCCCTTGTGGAGCATTTTAGGACCTCTTTTCATAATTGCACTTGTGAACTTTAGGGTTTGAAATTGTATTTTTGGGTGATTGATAGTTGCATTTAGCTGAGTTTCCTTTTGCAATTGGGTTTTACATTTTTAAGATCCATTCCTTGTGAGTTTTGGGTTGAGATCCCGTGTAGACACTGGAGTGTGTCGGGGGGCATCACTACCAATATCACACTACCATTTGCTTGTTAATTTGTTGGCTTCCATCTGCATTGTGTGTTCTTGCATAGATTAGGAACTTTTGCATTTCCATTGGAAAAAAATAACCAAAAAGACAAAAAAAATTCTTGCATACTAGATTTGCTTTTTCTAAAAGTTTGCAAAGAAAAAGAAAATAATCTCTCTCCCTCCCATAACTAGAGTTCATTGAAGTAAACAAATAACGTTGTCATTCTTGCATTTGCTTGGTTGGGTCAAGAGTCAAAACATCGCAAAAGTTTCATCCACTACCCTTGTACTTAAACAACATGCATAAAAAGAAAGCGTATAATATAAAATAAATTGGACATTTTTGTTTTTATAGTGAACCAACATTAGCGAGGCTTAGGGCCTTGGAATAGGATTGGAGAGTAAACTCTCCAAGGCCACAAAGAGAAACTTAGAAGTCATTAAAGAGCGTTAAAATCCATTCTTGAGACTAGTGTGTCAGGAGACTCCTCTAACACAGGAGTTAAGCAGGAGGAGGCATCGGGGCGAGTAGGGAGATTACCCCTCTCTACTTGTGTTGATGTTTGTAGTACCACTTCAATCGTTATGTATACGGGGGTTTCGTCGGTTAACAACATTGGAGCTTTGGGATTTATTACCTTTCCCTTACGTGCGTCGGACCTATGATTGTTTGCCTGACCTTTGATTGTTAGGTGGTAGCCTTAGTGACCTTTCCTAGGTATCCATAGAAGTGACTACAGATGGGACATGCCTATAGTACCTAGGGTAGACGTTTGTTCATGGTATCAGTTCCCCATGAGGGTGCCTACCTTAATAAAGGGTACTTGCACGAGTCAGGGTTGTTTGACATAGATCACCATCACTGCTCCTCATATCTTCGCTATTCAATCCTATGGGGACTTCATTTCCCCCATAGGGTTGGTTTTTGGAAGGCCCCTGAGCCCGTTGGCTTGCTTGTTGTTAGCCTATATTTAATTAGGGGTATGTTATTTGAGTTAGATTCTAGATCAACCTTAGGTTGAACTATTTTTGTATTTTCACTCATTACATTCACCGTGGTTGAATCACCATGTCGATCCCATTGATTAAGAGGACATGAGCCTATTACATAGGTAAAAACTCCTCTAAAGCGACGTGAGATAAGAGACAAGGAATTTGAAGGGTCTCATCTTTGGTTTGATGAGACTGGTTTAGTTGAAGTGGAAGTGGTCAACGAATGTCCTCCACCAAATTTTAATCCTCCTTTGAATGAGCTAGATGCCCCCATTCTTGTCCAAGTTAAGGAAATTTTTAGTGAGCCTTTTTCTTTGTTTAGTCACCCTCCCACCTTGTCAGGTACGACTGTTTCGTCTAATGTAGCTAAGGCTACGAGCCCATCCTCAAGTGGGACAGGGGGCAACCCTGTTAAGAACCAAACATCAATATAGCATAGAAAAACCTCAGGAAAAGTACTCAACACCTTGAAAAAGAGATAATTTCAGATAATAAGCCTCTTCGAGGGGGCAACCTCCTTTTACCCCACTTAAATGTTCAAGTACCAGATGATTCAAAATGAAAATGTCTCCTTGGTATATATA
>JASDQU010311080.1:0-13610 GCA_032191745.1 Picea mariana
TATGGGTTTCCTCAGGAAATATCTGTCTCTGTGTTTCTCATATGTGTGACTGATGCTGAATATGCCATTGTTTATTTCCCTACATTATTGTGATCATCATTTAGTGTCTCAGCAAAGAGTTTAAAAGAAGCATAATTGTTTAAGCACGGTAACAACTGATTCACCCCCCCCTCTCAGTTGTCCAACAATTGGTATCAGAGCTGCCCCCCTTTTATCTAAGGGTATATCCTAGAGCTTAAACATGGCAATCCATGAAGGGACTTCAGTCACTAGGCCTCCTTTATTTGATGGAACGAATTTTGCCTTCTGGAAGGTTAGAATGAGATCATACCTAATGGCCTTAGGAGCTGATGTATGGGATGTAGTAGAGACTGGATACATAAAGCCTGTTGTGCTAGCTTCCAAGGATGATAAGTTAGAATTTAGCTTTAACGCTANGCCATTGTTTATTTCCCTACATTATTGTGATCATCATTTAGTGTCTCAGCAAAGAGTTTAAAAGAAGCATAATTGTTTAAGCACGGTAACAACTGATTAACCCCCCCCTCTCAGTTGTCCAACAGGTACTGTATGACTCAAATAGATGTCTTGATGTATGTTCTTGAGCTCCTTCTCTATTATTTCATACATTTTTTATTGCTTTTCTTTATGTCTCTGCATGATATCCTCTAAATCATCCTCTGTTGGGTATGTGTTATATTCTTTGCATGTGTGTGTGTGGGTGCGTCAGATATGGAAACTATGTCTAACAATACCTCTAGTAGTGCTCTTTGTGTCGTGTGCACTGGGTGCTTTCCTAGGGGGGGTAGGTATGCCCCCCCTTGGTTACGCGCAACGCCCCAAATTTTGTTTTTGGGTGGTTTTTTCTATTTTTAGCGGTTTTGTAAATTAATCCCTTATTAAGGGATTACAGTTTTGGTATCTACGAAATACCTAAAAACATTGTATACATATTGTATGGTGAATGGTGAAATTCGATATAATGAATACAATAAAGGTTTTCCCAGTTGAGGGTTTCCAGTATAAAATCTCTATGTACTATGTGTATGAGCCATTGATTAAATTCTGTTTTGATTAAGAATCTATATGCATTTCTTTACTTCACAGGTTTAAAACTTACATGTGGTATCAGAGCTCATTTTTGGCTTCATAGGGACGCCTTTGTTGTTGAGGGTTTGGCTCGGTCCTTATAGATCAAGTTTATCTTAGGTCTGTGATAAACCTGGATTTAGTGGGAGCTTTTGTAGTGAATATTTGAGTATAGAAAGAGGAATGGTGAGCTCATCTAGAATTGAGATAGAGAATTTCAATGGTAAAAACTTTGAGCTATGGAAGCTCAAGATGGAGGACCTTCTTGTAGACAAAGAACAATGGATCACTGTGGATTTTGGTACACAGCCTACGGGTACACCGTCTACTAGCACACAGGCTACTGGTACATAACCTACTAGTACACCAACCACTGGTATGTCGAAGGAATATTGGGATAAGTTGGATAAAAGAGCAAGGAGTACTATTCGACTCTGCTTGGCAGATTTGGTTTTGTTGAATGTCTCGGGAGAATCTACAACCAAGGAACTATGGGATAAGTTGGGGAATTTTTATCAATTAAAGTCCCTGGTAAAAAAGTTATTTCTTCGAAAGAAGTTGTATCATCTTAGGACGGAAGATGGAGATTATGTGACAAAACATCTAAATGCATTTAATACTCTAGTAAGTCAACTTGTATCTGTTAATATTACGATTGTAGAAGAAGATACGTGTATTACTTTGCTATGTTATTTGCTAGACTCTTGGGATAATCTTGTTGTAGCAATTAGTAGTACCACTCAATCTACATTGAAGTATGGGGATGTAGTTTCATCCTTGTTATCTGAAGAGATGAGGCAGAAAAGCATGGATAGTCATAAAACAAATTCTTTATTTGTAAGAGGTCGTACTCAAGACATGAATCCTGGTAAACCTTCAGGGGGGGGGTGATCTAAATCTACAGGTAGATCTAAGTCTCCAAGAAAATCTTTAAGGAAATGTTGGAAGTGTGGTAAAACAGGGAATTATAAGAAAGATTGCAAGTCAAATAAGGTTGATAAACCGAAGGGATTTGATAATACCTCTTCCATAGAGGCGAAAACCTCCACTGAAGAAGGAGGTGGTGTTTACTTGGCATATACAAGTACACATGCAGACCATGATGTATGGTTGATCGACTCAGGTGCATCATACCATATGACTCCTCATAGGGAGTGGTTCTCTGAATATGAAAAATACGATGGTGGTGATGTATTCCTAGGAGATGACTCGACAAAAAAAATCTTGGGACATGGAAGGGTTAAGTTTCTGCTAAAATATGGAAGGATTAGAACTCTCCCTGGGGTTTTGCACATTCCAAAACTAGACAGGAGCCTAATATCTGTAAGCAAGATGGATGATGCAGGAGTGGATACTGTATTTGGAAAGAACACTTGCAATATGGNGGGACATATTGGAGAAAAGGGCCTTCGAACACTATACGGTAAAGGTATGGTTGAAGGTATGTCTAATTTCACTCTGGATTTTGATTTCTGTGAACATTTCATATATGGTAAACATAATTGAGTAATATTCTCATCTGGTGCTACAAGAGAAAAGGGGATCTTAGAGTTGATACATAGTGATGTGTTTGGATCTGTTCATGTTCCATCCCTAGGTAAATCTGTGTATTATGTTTCATTCATAGATGATTTTTCAAGGAACACATGGATTTATTTTCTTAGAAAGAAATCTAAGGTATTTGATAAATTTAAAGAGTTTAATGCTCTGGTATAAAATCAGACAGAGAAGAAAATAAAGGTACTGAGAACAGATAATGGTGGAGAATTCTGTAAGAAGTGTGGCATAGAAAGGTAGAAGACTACTCCATACACTCCTCAATAGAATGGATTTGCAAAAAGGATGAACAAGACACCGATGGAAAAATCAAGGAGCATGCTCAGCTGTGTCAGGTTAGGACACGAATTCTAGGCAGGGGCAGTGGGTACAACATGTTACCTAGTCAATCGATCACCTTCATCAGTGTTGGATGATAAAACTCCACACAAGGTATGGTATGGAAAGAAACCCTCTCTTCAACATCTTAGAGTGTTTGGCTGTGATGCTTATGTACATGTTCCAAAGGAAAATAGGAGTAAGATGGATAAAAAGGCTAAAAAGTGTATCTTTATTGGTTATAAAGATGCTGTGAAAGGTTATAAGCTTTGGAACCCAGAAACCAAGAGGACTGTTTACAGTCGAGATGTTGTTTTCAGAGAGGTAAAAGATGTGTCCAAACAAGAATTCCTACCAACACAAGACGAACCTGAGAAAATAGAGCTTGAGTTGGATGATGCAAAATCTGAATCATCTGAAGAAGAGGAAGCAGAAGAAGAAGAAGAAGAACCTCATACCCCGGTATTGTGGAGATCAGTGAGAGATAAAAGGAAACCAGAAAGGTATAGTCCACTTGATTTCCGTTCCAATTTTTCTTTATCTATTATTGATGATGATCCCAAAACTTTCAGGGAAGCAGTGAATTCAGAGGATAGTAAACTCTGGAAGAAGACCATGGTTGAATAAATGGATGCCTTGGATAAGAATGAGGCATGGGATATAGTTGAGTTTCCAGCTGGAAGAAAATATGTTGGTAGCAAATGGTTGTTTAAGAAGAAGTTTAATGCACAAGGTAAAGTGGAGAAATACAAATCTTGGTTAGAACTACCCCTGAACAACTATGTTACAACCCCTACTCACACATATTTTCAACTTTCACACAGTCCCAGATATGAGTGCCAAACTTCTTCCATTTGTGAAGATGTAAATCTGTTTTTAAATGATGACAGTCATGTGTTTGATGGAACTTTACAGGAAGTTAGTGAACCTATTTATGATGATTTCCTGCTAGGAGATCGGATTTTAGACTCTGTTTTGTTTCGTGAAAAAGATATGTTTACCATGTTTAATGATCCTGAAGAAAGTTTGTTGTTCAAGAATGCTTTAGACTATGATTTGCATAAATATGATTCCAAAATAAACAGTATGCCAGAGATAGTACTAGAGTTTCCTTTGATTGAGAGATCCACAGTTGATGTCCCGAGTTTTTGTCTGACCAATGACCCTCTTGAGTTATCTGTTGAACCTAAATATGATGAGTATAGTGATGATTATTTCATCGTTTATGTAGAACAACTTGCTGCAGATTTTTCATGGAGGGATGAGGGTCTTCAGACAAGATTGTGCCATGATTTTGGAGATGCCATTGCAGATGATCTTGAAGGGTGCTCAGATATTCTCTCGGAGAATGATCTTGAACATTATAAATCAGAACATAGAGTAGTCCTAGATGTTTTAAAACTTCAGGACCATATATTTTTCCAAGATCCTTTTGCTGATATTTTAGATTCATTTAATGGAGGAGTATGCTGTGTCATGGATATTTTGTCACAAGAATCGATGAAAGGTTTGAAAATTCATGATCACCAACAAGTCATATGGGAGTTGTCAGTTTTCTTTTTCAACCTATTCAAAGAAAGTGTGAGAAAATTTCAAATAAGTAGACAATTATTGGATTGGCTTCACTGGCATTTTCGTATCATTTGATTAAGTGGGAAATTTTTCAGTAGTTAGAGTAGGTGATGTATATAAATAAGCTTGAATTTGAGCATTAGATTATAGTGGTGGTTTTTAATATGTTTTTAGTTCAGTTTTGAATCTAGTATGGTTTTGTTTTAACGCATTACGACTCCATATCCCAATGAATGAACGGTTTTTGTTTCGGAAAGCTGCAAGTAAAGTGACAGGGTTCAGAGTTTGATAAAGATGATTTCAGGTCTCCCAATGGATGAGGGCACGAGGTCTACTGTTCTTGGTACTTTACAGGAAAGAACCATCTCTAGATGGAGCCTATGTTGGAACAAATATTGAAATTTTGTCTTTCTGTAGCTTAGGAGGAAAAAATTTATAGTGTTTAGCTATCGAAAGTGCAGGCTTTCGGTATCTTAAATCTCAGGTTTCATATGCCCTTAGCTGCTGAAAGTGTATCGGCCGAGACTAAGCATTCAAGTGTCATGCATCAACCCACATGGAAGAAGAGCTCATGAGGAGGCACAAAAAAAATTAAAAATTGCAATAAACATAAATAAAATCACTTAAATGAGGTTTTACAAAATGCCACGTCACCATTTCGGGGTTTCGGCCATCAGAGGTTTGGCCAACGTAAAACCATTGCTCTGTTTCCCGAAACCCAAAATCCTGAAATACCGAAATCGGGGTTTCAGGACTTTCGGTGGCTTATGTTGCTCTGAAATTGCACTGCTAGCCACCAAAAGCTAGAACTTTCGGCAGCTAAGATACCCTTGTTTTCGGCCTGTTAGCCACCGAAATTGCAGATTTTTTCCAGTGACTAAACTGCCTTAGAAAAAGTCGGTTTTCTCAGTCGTGGAGAGGCCTTTTTTCATGCTCAAATGGTCTATTGACATATACATATCCTAATATTTCTAGTGGTGCATTCATATTTTCATTTGGAGATTGGGAAGGTAATCAAAATTCCCCCAAAAGATGAGGTTCGTTTTCCAAAATGTGGCGTTTTTTACTGTGCTGAGTCATCATTTTCAAATGATGATTCTGAGCGACTCGAATATCATTTTGAGAAATGGTCGGAGGTTTTTGTGCCTAACACAACAGAGATAAATAAACTCCCTTAGTTTTCCTACAGGTGTCACATATTGGGAGAATCGAATCCATCTCCGAGCCTTAATTTTCGGATCTCAGAATTTACTCGTTTGACACATGTTTTTGAAAGGTAGATCTGGGGAAAATGGAAACGGATCTCAGGGAACTGAGAGAGGTTTTTTCTTAAAAAAAATAGATGAACAAAAACCACTTTCATTTTCTACACAACTATCATGATTTGGGAGATACACAACTATAACCGCAGCCCCAGTTTTCAGCAGTTTGGACCATTTTCTATGGCAAAAAGTTTCCGAAATTGATGGTAACTGTTGTTATCTTTTGGGAGGATTTCGACCTCACTACCTACATGAGATAGCTGTTCATTTCTAAAGGGGATTCTTTTGTAATTGGAATCATTTTTTCATTTATTCGACAAAATACTTATATTATTGTATCTTCTTGAAGAAGAAAGGGGGGGAAATGACATACAGGAGTAGTACTCCTGGGTTGTAGCATTTATTTTCATGTTTAATAAAAGAGTGCAGTGCATTTTCGATCTGTATCATATATTCTTGTGATTTTGTTTGCAGAGAATGTCTTATTGCTTTGTTTTTGCATCATTTCACTTGGTTTTATTTCCATTTTCTTCTCGATTTGTGACTGTGTTTGTAATGGAATTCATCCGTTTGTTAGATGATCTATTGCAGGACATGTTATAGGTTGTTTCTTGTAGAGATGTGAAGGTTCAAAATTCATCCTTGGATAGATGCTCTATCCTCACCATCTCTTTCCACTGATTTATGCTTGGAATTCACTCATTGCTAAGTGCTCCTTGCATTTTGATATGTTTTCTCTCTATTCTGATGCCATACTTTTATAGATCCTTCTCTCTGTAATCAGCTTCTACCTCGCCTTTGTTCCATAGATTTCCATTTCCTAAAAACTCTTATTATTTTCTTGATCATTTGAATCCATGCCCAATGGACTATCTCTCGGTCCAACCCATCAACCCTAAAAACCTCAAAACTTTTTGTTACCTACAGATTTGCCCACTGTTAAGCTTATTGAATACTCTATCGTGACTTATATTCGAGAGATTCTTCTCAGGTTGGAAGGGGAAGATTCCAATCAAAAGTGGTTTGTGGTTATATTGAAATTTACTTGCATGCAACCCAAGTCAAGTTCCGAGTGTTAACTTTTTATTTCATTTAAAATGTGCTAAGGCTTGGCTCTATTACAACCTAGAGTCAACTCTTGCGACAACATTTTCTGGCGCCGTTGCTAGGGACGGAGGATGAAGTTTTCTTCCCTGGGATATGAAAAAGTTCAGATATATATCTTAATGGTGAACATGGGATAGGCATTCAATTGGCTGTGATCATTCACTTGGCGACTCCTTGGTTTGAAGACTCTACAAGATTCACTGGCGACCCCACTAGTCTCAAAATGTCGAATTCGTTTGCTACTTGGATTGCTCCAAGGTTTGCTCCTCTGGACTTTAAAAATGTTTATGGTTTTCCAAACACTGTTCCAGACATTAAAATTTGGGAAGATGTCCTTCCTAATTTGGAGGATATGTGGACGACAATCCTGCTCAACACTTGTTTGAATTCCACAAGCTCGTGGATGAATTAAATGTACATCACGAAGATGTCCTCATGAAATTGTTTATGTTTTCATTAGAAAAAGATGCTAGACTCTGGTATAAATCTTTACCCCATTCCAATATTCCTTCATTGAAATATTTTCACATACTTTTTCATCAACATTGTAAAAGAATCTACTCAGCTGAAATACTTTCTGAAGATTGTTGTAATATAGAATTCATAAGACAAAACGATCAAATAAATCCTCTTGAAGAGGAGGAAGAAATATCAGAAATTTCTCAAGTTGATGAAGATGGTCAGTATGAGGAAGATTTGGCTCATAAACAAGTTGGATCTTGTGAACATACTCAAGAAGAAAATATTCAACATCACGATCAACCTATAGAAGAAGAGATAGAACTGTTCCTGAACAGCTATGTTACAACCCCTACTCACACAAATTTGCAACTTTCACTCAGTCCCGGATATGAGTGTCAAACTTATTCCATTTCTTAAGATGTAAATATGTTTTTAAATGATGACAATCATGTGTTTGATGGAACTTTACAGGAATTTAGTGAACCTATTGATGATGATTTCCTGCCAGGAGATCAGATTTTAGACTTTGTTTTGTTTCGTGAAAAATATATGGTTGCCATGTTTAATGGCCCCGAAGAAAGTTTGTTGTTCGAGAATGCTTTAGACTATGATTTGCAGAAGTATGATTCCAAAATAAACAGTATGCCAAAGATAGCAACAGAGTTTCCTTTGATTGAGAGATCCACAGTTGATGTTTCGAGTTTTTGTCTGACCAATGACCCTCTTGAGTTATTTGCTGAACCTAAATATGATGAGTATAGTGATGATTATTTCATCGTTTCTGTAGAACAACTTGCTGCAAATTTTTCATGGAGCGATGAGGGTCTTCAGACAAGAATGTGCCACGATTTTGGAGATGCCATTGCATATGATCTTGAAGGGTGCTCAGATATTCTCTTGGAGAATGATCCTGAACATTATAAATCAAAACATAGAGTAGTCCTGGATGTTTTAAAACCTCAGGACCATATATTTTTCCAAGATCCTTTTGCTGATATTTTAGATTCATTTAGTGGAGGAGTATGCTATGTCATGGATATTTTTTCACAAGAATCGATGAAAGGTTTGAAAATTCATGATCACCAACAGGTCAGATGGGAGTTGTCAGTTTCCTTTTTCAACCTATTCAAAGAAAGTGTGAGAAAATTTCAAAAAAGTAGACAATTATTGGATTGGCTTCACTGGCATTTTCGTATCATTTGATTAAGTGGGAAATTTTTCAGTAGTTAGAGTAGGTGATGTATATAAATAAGCTCGACTTTGAGAATTAGATTACAGTGGTGGTTTTTAATATGTTTTCAGTTCAGTTTCAAATCTAGTATGGTTTTGTTTTAAAGCATTACGACTCCATAGCCCAATGAATGAACAAGCAGTTTTGTTTCGGAAAGCTACAAGTAAAGTGACAGGGTTCAAAGTTTGATAAAGATGATTTCAGACTGCCCAATGTATGAGGGCACATGGTCTACTGTTCTTGGTGCTTTACAGGAAAGCACCATCCTTAGATGGAGCCAATGTTGGAACAAATATTGAAATTTTGGCTTTTGGTAGCTTAGGAGGAAAAACATTATAGTGTTTAGCTACCGAAAGTGCAGGCTTTCGGTAGCTTAAATCTCAGGTTTCATATGCCCTTAGCTACCGAAAGTGTATCGTCCGAGACTAAGCTTTCAAGCATCACGCATCAAGCCACATGGAGGAAGAGATCCCAAGGAGGCACAAACAATTTTTTTTTTTGCAATAAACAGAAATAAAATCACTTAAATGAGGTTTTACAAAATGCCACGTCACCATTTCGGGGTTTCGGCCATCGGCGGTTTGGCCGACGTAAAACCACTGCTCTGTTTCCCGAAACCCAAAATCCCGAAATCCCAAAATCAAGGTTTCGGGACTTTTGGTGGCTTATGATGCTCCGAAATCGCACTGTTAGCCACCGAAAGCCAAAACTTTCGACAACTAAGATACCCTTGTTTTCGGCCTGTTAGCCACTGAAATTGCAGATTTTTTCCAGTGACTAAACTGCCTTAGAAAAAGTCAGTTTTCTCATCCATGGAGAGGCCTTTTTGTGCGCTCAAATGGTCGATTGACATATACAGATCCTAATATTTCTATTGGTGCATTCAGATTTTCATTTGGAGCTTGTGAAGGCAGTCAAAATTCCCCTGCAAGATGAGGTTCGTTTTCATAAACGTGGTGTTTTTTACTGTGCTGAGTCATGATTTTCAAATGATGATTTTGAGCGACTCAAATATCATTTTGAGAAATGGTATAAGGTTTTTGTGCCTAACACATCAGAGATAAATAACCTCCCTCAGTTTTCCTATAGGTGTCACATATTTGGAGAATCAAATCCATCTTCGAGCCTTAATTTTCGGATCTCAAAATTTACCCATTTGACACATGTTTTTGAAAGGCAGATCTGGGGAAAATGGAAATGGATCTCAAGGAACTGAGAGATATTTTTTCTCAAAACAAAATATGAACAAAAACCTCTTTCATTTTATACACATCTGTCACGATTTGGGAGATACAGAACTATAACCGCAGCCCCAATTTTCAGCAGTTTGGACCATTTTCTATGGCAGAAAGTTTTCGAAATTGATGGTAGTTGTTGTTATCTTTTGGGAGGATTTCGACCTCACTACCTACATGAGATAACTGTTCATTTATAAAGGGGCTTCTTTGGTAATTGGAATATTTTTTCAGTTATTCGACAAAAGACTTATATTATTGTATATTCTTGAAGAAGAAAGGGGGGGAAATGACAGACATGAATAGTACTCCTAGGTTGTAGCATTTATTTTCATGTTTAATAAAAGAGTGCAGTGAATTTTCGATCTATATAAGAGATTCTTGTGATTTTGTTTGCAGAGAATGTCTTATTGCTTTGTTTTTACATCATTTCACTTGGTTTTATTTCCATTTTCTTCTCGATTTGTGACTGTGTTTGTAATGGAATTCATCCGTTTGTTAGATGCTCTATTGCAGGACATGTTATAGGTTGTTTCTTGTAGAGATGTGAAGGTTCAAAATTCATCCTTGGATAGATGCTCTATCCCCACCATCTCTTTCCACTGATTTATGCTTGGAATTCACTCATTGCTAAGTGCTCCTTGCATTTTGATATGTTTTCTCTCTATTCTGCTGCATACTTTTATAGATCCTTCTCTCTATAACCAGCTTCTACCTCACCTTTGTTCCATGGATTTCCATTGCCAAAACACTCTTATTATTTTCTTGATCATTTGAATCCATGCCCAATGGACTATCTCTCAGTCCAACCCATCAACCCTAAAAGACTCAAAACTTTTTGTTACCTACAGATCTGCCCACTGTTAAGCTTATTGAATACTCTATCGTGACTTATATTTGAGATATTCTTCTCGGGTTGGAAGGGGCAACTTCCAATCAAAAGTGGTTTTTGGTTATCTCTGATCTAAAAATGAAGAAGACTTGAAAAACTTGAAAACTTATTGCAAGTGAATGTTATGTGTTTAAAGAAAAAGGATCAGTTTGCAACACATAAATGAAAGGATTACTTATGCAAATTATACATAGACAAAAACATAAATATTGAACAACAGACATAAAACACAACAATTGATAAAGGAGTTCACCCCTCTTATGGGCTACATCTCCTGGTCCATCTTTCAATGGATCATTATTATTAATTGCTCAAAAGTGCTCAAAAACATGTCTTACAATGCTCAAACTGACAAACAGACTGCTCCAATGGCTTCCCAGCGTCCCAAAACCCCTGTCTGGGCTCTTTTGGCACCTCAATCGGTAAAAAAATGAAGAATTTAGGCCTCCTGGAAGTCTCCCTCTTCAAACTTGCTGTCTCTGGTTCTACAATTCGCACCCTCCTTGAATGAACTTGGCTCACACGCATTTTAAAGCGTATAAACCCGGTACTGGGTGCAACCACACCAACGGTGCAAACCATAGGACGGTTAAGGGCGCGCCAGCTCCTAACCGCCTCGGCAGCTGGGCGTATGGCCATGTGACCTCGCGCGTTGAGAAAAGTGGTTTAAACCACCATAACTGTTGGAACTCCCGCGCATGTTATACCATTGGTTATATAACAAAACCCACGGGTTATGTTTCAACCCCGTGCTAATACACAATGGTATATATGATATATATGTGGACATAATACAATATGAAAACTATGGTTATATGCCCGCGCCATTCGTTGGGCCTTACGACATGGTCACATAACATTTCAAATAACCACGGGCCGGGGCTAAGCCCCGACCCGACCCCTGCCCATTCATACATTGATACAACTTTATAACATATACGTTTGGTTATATGTTAAGTCACATGTCATGGGCGCATTGGTCGGACGGTTATATAAAGGTTTACATAGTGGGGGAGGTCCCGGGGTCGAACCCCGCAGACTCCCATTACATTTTGTATGACAATATAAACCAAACAATGGGGGGACACGTGGTGCCCAAGGATTGGGCCACGTGTCCTCATATCATTTTCCACCAACCGGACACGTGTCAACACCCGACTTGCCGATAATCAACCAATAAACAACTGCCATGTCATCATCGTACGGTCTGTATGGCTCTTCCATGTTAGACCGTACAGACTGTACGGACTGTACGGACAGGTACAGTCAACATCCAATTTTTTTGCCTGCTTGGCTTGGCGAACAGATCGCGATATCTTCTCCATACGCACTCCATTTGAGAAAGTAAATATACCGTCGGAATCAGGAAGATGAGATGGACGCAATGGCATTGTTTTCGTCGCATTCCAAGCACTTTGAAAATTGAGCAAAATTTGATCCCCTGATCACACCTCCCCATTGGGAAGCTTTTGGACCTCCAAAAGACTATCTCAGTCTATGTGAAGATGAGGGTATAGTTCCCTCACTCTTCCAACCTCAATCCACTTGGCCTTGCTTAGATTCATCCCTTTAAGACCAACTCGCAAATACTCCACATTTCCTCACTTCGAAGTTCACATTCTCCTGTCAAGGATGGTGTCTTCTTGTAGTTCTGTTAGATACTCTGGAGAAAAATCATCTATGGAAGGAATATGAACATGCTCTCCTTGATCATCAATCAATGGAGGCTCATACAACTTCAAATTCTCAACATTAACAATTGCATACATCTGCATATAAGGAGGCAAATCTAAACGAAAAGCATTGTTACCAATCTTCTCGACAATTTTGAAGGGACCATATCGAATTGGTTTCAACTTTTTACCTTCTCCTTTAAGCCTCTCCTTGCTGATGTAAAGCCAAACTTCATCACCAACTTCGAAACTGTGATCAACACGATGCTTGTCATGTCTCGCTTTGTACTTGGCCTGACTCGTTTCCAACTGCTGTTGCACCACCTGATGTATCGACTGAATTTGTTCAATGAACTTCTCTGCCCGATCAATATCATATTGCCCATCAACAGTAATATCTTTCCCAAAGATGAAATCTAAAGGTGACTTGGGAAAATAGCCAAAACATGCCTCAAATGGCGACGTTTGAGTCGAAGAGTGCTTAGCTCGATTGTACGCATGCTGAACGTAGTGTAAATGTTCATCCCAAAGCTTAGGATGCTTGCTGCAATAAGCACGAAGAAGATATACCACTGTATGATTCACCACCTCTGTCTGACCATCTGTCTACGGATGAAAAGCTGTGCTCTTTTTAAGTTTGGTGTCCATGAATGCCCACAAACTCGACCAAAAACTTCCAACAAATCGAGAATCCCGATCAGAAATAATGGACTTGGCAAATCCAAAATGCACCCAAACGTTTTGAAAGAATAACTGTGCCATTTGTTCTGCTATTACCTACTTAGTACAAGGCATCAAAATACACATCTTACTAAAACGATCAACCACAACATAAAGATAATCATGACCTCTTCTCGACATAGGTAAACCACCAACAAAATCCATGGAAACACTTTCCCAAGGTCGAGAAGGAACTGGAAGTGGAGTGTACAAACCCAACTTTCGATTACTAGGTTTACTTGTAGCACACAATGAACATCCCCGAACATATTGCAAAACACTTTCATTCATCTTAGGCCAGTAACAATATCTTTGCAAATTTGCCACTGTCTTGCCTACACCAAAATGACCAACAATAAGAGAAGAATGCGCTTCTCTTATGATGTTGATTCTTTCTCCCTGTGGAATACACAACTTGCCAAGATGATACAAGAGATTATTATGCACATGATAATACAATTCTTCAGCATGGTTAGAGTGGCACAAAGTTTC
>JASDQU010311082.1:0-13610 GCA_032191745.1 Picea mariana
AAAAATAGTAAACTGTGCAAAAACTGAAAAACTAAAAGAAGAAATGGTGGAGTTCAAGTGGAATAGGTGGGTGGCCACCAATATCCACCTGGATCACTGGGGAAGGTCTCAATGATTTTGGGAATGAAATGAGATTGGCCGAAGATCTCAAGTACTGCCAAGAGGGCAGAGTAGAAATTCCAGTTTGACAGGTGGGAAATGAGTTGAGATCACTGCGGCATCTCAGACACTGTCATGAGGAAAGCCAGGGAATTTTACATTGCTATCTGGGCAATGAAAAGAGGTCATTGCGGGATCTCAAAGACTGCCAGGAGGGCAGCCGAAGCATCTTGGGTTGCCAGGTGAACAAAGATGAGCATTCGAGACTATTTGAAAGTCTCATGGACTCGGAGGTGAGTTCAATTCAGCAAGGAGTATTGATGGAGGTGGGATCGGTTGATCTCATAGTCTGCCAGGGAAGCAGTGAACAGATCCCATATTGCCAGGTGGGCAGGGATGAGCAGATGAGACTATCTAAGGGTCACATGAACTCAGAAATGAGTCAGAATAAGCCAGAGAAGCTAACAGAGTAGGTGAGCTCGGAAATGGATTTGGATCAGCAGGTGTAGCTAAAAGAGGAGGAAGATATGAGAAATCTTCTGATGATTGGGGGAATCAAAGTATTCCTACCATTTTCCCAGGAGGAGGCAGAAGTCTGTGTTGCAGATGAAGCAACAACAACAGAAGAACAGTTGGATGTGACTATCCAAGAGTAATTGGAGCAGATATCTGAGGCTGCCCAAGTAGAAGGAGAGGAAAATGAGCATTCTAAGGAATGGTTCAACATATTTAGCCAAAAATCTGAAGGGAATGCAACATGGGAGTTTGTAGCAGCAGAAGAAGAAGAGGCAGACAACATTTGCTTTGTTGATATGTTTGAACAGATTGAAGATCTGAAGAGAAGGGTGAAAGTGCAGGGCATGCACATCCAACAAGTGAAGTTGGAAGTAGATGATGATGAAGGCATGGGAGATCATAATGATCTACCCATCTGCATAAAAATTTTGCAGCTGAGGAGACTGCATGAGTAGAGATAGCCACTGGAGCAACTGGACGAAGTGATCGAGATGATCAGGGAGCTGATGATCCGGTCAGCAGAGAATTCCAGTAAGGAGAAGCTGGGAAGGAAGGAAGCAGCAGCAGCAGTAGCAGCATAGAAGCCGCAGTAGCAGCAAGATGGAGCAGATGAACAGCTCCAGAAATTTATTTGGGATCCAGGAGGATTTCCACAGCTGAGAGGGGAAGCTCATGAGCAGGAGCTCATGAATTTTGCAGCTGAGGAGTATGATGCAGGATCATCTCTCCACATCAGCTAGCCAGCCATCCATCCACGTCAGTGAATTCAAATCACGCGCTGAAGAGAGGCGCAACCTCATTTAAAATTTGAATTGACTGTAATTTAATGTTTAAGCTGTTGAGATGGGAAGTCGTGCCTTTGTGCAGGTTGTAGATAGAGAGGCCTTTAATGTTTGTAAGGTTGAGATCTAGATCCGATTTTGGACTAGAAAGCTATTCATTGTAATTGAATAGGGTAGGTGAGATCTGAAGGGAAGAGCTCGAAGAGCCCCCTTAGGTAAAAGAGATTTTGTATCTCATTTTGTAGTAGGGAGAGTTGTAGTGGTTGTAAGAGAAGAGCAAGAGAGAGCTCAAGAACACCCTTGTACAAACAGGCATTTGCCATTTTAATACAAACAGAAGCAGTTTTCCCTGCATGTATTTCTGTGTTGAATGAATGTCTGTGAGTGTTCTTTTATGTTGTAGATGTATGTTGTATATGTAGTTGTGAATTTGCAGGAGTTGGTTTGGTTTCAGGCTTGAGAGGTCTTTGAGGCTTCATACCAGGAGGGTGTGACAGAACACTACAGGTTCTGATAGCCATGCATAGAGGTTGCATATCTGGACTCTGCGGATTCAGACAAAGAAATTCCAGGTGGGCACACAGCTGAAATCATCAACTCGGAAGAAGACCTTTGAGGTTGTTGAACACTTCAAGAGGCAAGGCTATGTAGGTGAGACATAGTTGCAGACAGAAGCTCTGAGGAGTTCTGTGAAGCTCTTCTAGGTGGGCATTGAGCAGGTACATAGGTGTACAGGAGAAGACATAACTGATGAACGTTCTGTGAGAGGAAACTCTTCCAAGTGGGCATTGAGTCAGTGTGCAGACAGGCACAGGAGAAGAGAACTCTTTGAGTTCTGGAGTTGAAGGAAGAATCCACTGAGGGATCTTCACAGGGTTGTTGAACACCCTGCAGACTCAGAAAGAGGTTGCTTGAGCAGGAGGATAGCCAGGAGGGAATCCAAATATTCTCCATCTGTGGGAGAAGAAGGATAAAATCCCTTAGAGGTCTGAGTACTTGCAGAATCTCAAAAGAGATAGCACTTTGCGTGTGAGGACTCTGCGAGGAGTGCAGACGTCAAAATCTTCAAGGACTTGAAGAAAAGCTCAGGAGGAGTTAGTACTTTCAGGCGCACGGTGAAGATCAAGGTTTGGGAGCTCACAGAAGAAAGCAGACAAAGGTCGAGGCCTTTGAGTTTAGGAAAATTCTCCCAAGGTTGGGAAGAAAGTGCGCAACCTCAGGAGGGAGCACAATAGCCGTCAAATCAGTTGGAGAAGGAGATCTGAACCGTTAGTTTTCACGTCCAGGGAGCGCACAGGAGGAACGGATCTGGATCGTTGGATCTTGATCTAGAGACCTGACAACCATTGGATCTATTGAGAGTTGCACGGGAGTTAAAACCTTCGTGAACAACAGAGGAGAAATCCTGAAAAGAGGGTTGGCTCATCGGGATATCGACGTTCGGGATATCGGAGTTCTCGAGGTCGAGAGGTCGGGAAATTGGTAGTGAAAGTCCCAAAATAGCGAGAGAGAATCTGAGCTATCCGTCTGAGGAAGTACACATGTCACGCGATCGTCCAATTTGGAGATCCAGACACCAGGACTCACATAGGTGAGCGCTTTTGACTTTGCATTTGGCGAAGTCTTGAGATTTGATCTGAGCCATCCATCAGTTGAGACACGTGGCGAAGATCGAGCAACCCATCGGCATATCGGCTACCAGGGTTTTGAGTTGACATAGAAATATTGTCATCGGAGCATCGCAAGTCGTGATATCCCAAGGTTGGATCAGAACCGTCCATCTTGAGGGGACGTGTGGCGACAATCAGAGCCATAGGGGAAAGCCCCAACAAGAAGTCATCTATCGACATTACGGGAATCAGGATATCGGGAATCCCATGGATAAGAAGTCCAGACACTTCGAAATTGCGAAGTTCGGAACCCCGACAAAGTGAAAAGATCCATTGTGGGGCCAACTTTCATCATATCAGAGAATCAGGATTTGAGAGATCGACAGTCCTGAGGGAAAATGTTTTTTGACATTTGAAACCCTGAAGTCCCCAGGGAGATCAAGGACCGTTGACCTAGTAGACGATCACGACCGTTGGTTGTGCTAAAGGCGGAAAGGGGTTGCTAATTGGTGTCATATCGGGATTCGGAGGATCGCGAATCCTGAGGACATATGTGTTTTGGCATTGGAAAGTCCAAAACCATGACAAGAGGTAAGGCTGCGGTCTTACGAATTAGTGGTCACGTGGGCCGGGAGTTTAGCTAGGAGGGCTAACGCGTAAAGGGTGCGTATCGGCGAATTGGCGCATCGACAAATCGGAGGTCGGTAATTCGAGAGGACAGGAAATCTTGTCATCGGGGATCACGAAACCCTGAAACCCGAAATTGTCATTGGGGAAAGAGCGCGGTCATATGCAAAGGTCGTGACAGGGAAAGAAGGACCTGTGGATCGGGTTTTCATGGGAGATTCCAGAAGGGAATCAAATGAGCCTCTTCGGCTCACGAATATGGATTGATTGAATGATCCTGTGAGCGGGCGAGGGGAGGTGGTAACCCGCGCCTGCGTCAATATCGTGCAATCATCAATAAATAACAGAAAGTAAAATGCACCTACTAAGGACCTAGTCTGCATAGGCCCAAAAACATCAGTATGTACAAGATCTAACACATCCCTCTTTTTCTTATCAGGATTAGAGGGGAATTCATCTCTATGCATATTTCCTAATGCACATCCATCACAAGCATCTTTCTCATTCTTTAACATGGGAAGTCCTTCAACCATATTCTTTTTCTGTAATAACAATAAATCAGGATGATTGATGTGTCCATACCTTTGATGCCAAAGAATCTTTGTTGGCATAGTTGTAGAAGTCAGTGCATGATGTGCTTTGCTGGTAACATCAAGTTTGTATAGACCTCCTTCTTTGACTCCCATTGCAATAGTTCGGAAGTGGTCCAACAGATCCTTCACTATGCAATAATTCTTGAAGAATTCAACCTTCAAGTTCTGATCTGTAATGGTGGATACATAGATCCAATTTTTCTTTATTTCTAGCACATACACCACATTGCGAATGTGATGAATAGTACCATTCGATAATGTCACAGGAATGTCTCCATATCCCTTGATCTGATGAGCGCGGTCATCTCCAAGATATATGCTGGCACCATTCTGTGTTTCTTTAAAATTAGCATACCAATTTTTATTACAAGTCATATGTACTGATGCTCTGGAATCCACAAACCAAGCATCAAAATCATCCATTTCAACAGATAAAGCAGTGTTAGACACAAACAGCCTAAGATCCCATGAGTCAAAATTTGGGGCTTCATCAATATCATCACTAGCAATAAATAATCTGTGATCTTGATTTGAATATTTTTCTGCATAATGACCTAAATGTGTTCTAGGTTTATTCCTAGCCTCATCACTTTTCTTCTTATGACAGTCTTTAACCATATGTCCAGGTCAACCACAATAAAAACAACTCTTTGACTCATTCCTATCAGATTCCATACCTTGATTTGGAGATTGTCTTCTCTGTGATGAACTGCCTCTCTCCCATGAACCGCCTCTCTTCCATCAACTGCCTCCTCTGCCTCTTACTCCTGATCTCCCTCTCACAGATCTATTATTTGACCACAGTTCCAAATCTTTACTCTGAGGCTTCAGATTCCCGCGCCTCTCTTCTTCTTGCAGAAAAATACCTGTTAGTTCTTCAAACATAGGAGGTTTATCCCTTGCTGCAAGACCTGTTATGAACATATGATAATCTTCTAGCATACCATTTAAGGTAATAGTCACTAGATCAGTGTTGGAAACAGTTTCCCCTATATTTACTAGCTTGTCTTTCACTTCTTTAATGTGACCCAAAAATGAACCAACAAATTCATTTCCATCCATCTTAATGCCTAGCAATTTAGTTTTCAGGAACAAAATGCGATTTGTGTTTCTAGTTTTATACAATGCTTTACGAGATATCCATGTTGCAGCAGAAGTTGTAGCGTCTCTAATATGTGGAATTATGTTATCTTTAACAGACATGTGCAACAATACCTTTGCCTTGTTTTCGCACTTCTCCCAATCTTGGATCTGTGCTACGTTTCAGTTCAGTTCCCTTCGCAATGTTCTAGACACCATAGCCCTCCATGAGCGTCTGCATATTGAATTTCTAGTTAATGAAGTTCGAGCCATCTAAATTGTTGGCTTCGTTGAGGTAGGTCTCTGCCAGTGGATTCGCCATCGCTACAATCTAGTCTCTGCAAGTAAATCACCAAGGATATGCAACTTTCCTATGCTGAGCAGTCCGTCGCTCTGCCTTCAGATCCACTGATCCAAATCTACCTTTGTTCTCAGCTTAAATCATGCATGCAACCACTTTTAAATCATAACACCACCTCACATGCATATATCAACCTTTAAATCAAGCATGCACCTTAATATCCAAAATATCCAATTTTTTTAAAGAAAAAACTTAACTTATAACTCCCTCTTTTAAACATCCACCTCACAATTTCTTACCCACTTTAATAAACTTTATGGTCCACTTTATAAAGTTTTATATCTCACAAAACAAAATATCCACTTTACTATTTATAAAGCGATTTATAAATATCCACCTTTTAAATAATTTAAATGATAATATTGTAAATAGTGGCATCAACTAATCTTTTTGTATTAAAATAAAAGTTGTGCATTAAGCCACCATAGGCCACCGTGAAGGAAAACGTGAAAGCAAAGGTGTAAATTGTGAAAGAAGAAGGTGCTTACGCTTCCCTGGAAATTGTGACAGCAGAGTTGAAGATTGCCTCTGCATGCACTCTGACGGATAGGTGTTTGTGGACAATTCCACGCAAGTTTCAACCAACCAGATGGAGGTGCAAGATTTGCTCACATCGATTCAGCAGATGAGGACTCTTCCACGCAATGGCACACAACTTAGCAATCAAAAAACAAATTGGAGTGGTTCTCCTCAATAACCTGCACATCCTCTTCTTATCCAGCCTGCGGACTAACAAAAATTTTCACACTCCACTCTCTTGTCTCCGATACCAAGATAAAATATGCTAAACAAATACCATGGTGAGGTTATGCTCACTTCTCTATTATTCAATGAAGACAGATTACATCTTTATATAGGAAAAGATTCTACCTAGTCAGTTACATGCAAATCAAAGAAAACTAGACTCTTAACTAAGAACTGACTCTTAACATGCTTACAACTGACTCTCACAACTGAAGCCTATAATTAGTGATTACAACTGGCACTTTCTCCATTCAAGTGCCCCTGCTGATAAAAAAAAAATCACAAAACCATTGAAAAATAGTGGCATAAAGAAATGAAAGCGCTCTTTTTATCCATCAAATCATTGCTCCCTCATGAAAAATCTTCTAGTATGTTTTTTCTGTGCACAATATCAAAGGTCTTAAGATTTCAACAGTACTCTTTAGAATTTTAATCAATAGAAGCTGGATGTTTTTTTTTTTGCAGGTAAACATATCGTGCTAGAAACTATGAAATACGTTCACATTTACAATGAAACTCCAAGACCTTCCAGCTTTAACGTAAGCTTTCTAGGTTTAGGAATAAGTTTGCAATGTCCAATCTCTAGCTAAATAAACACACAGGTGGTTAACCAAAGCTGGCTAGGTTTAAGAATAAGGTTGCAATGTGGAATCTCTAAATAAACACACAGGTGGTTAACCAAAGCTTGCTAGGTTTAGGAATATGGTTGCAATGTGGAATCTCTAACTAAATAAAAACCAAAGGTTCCTAGGTTTAGGAATAAGGTTGCAATGTGGAATCTCTAACTGAATAAATAGGCAGGTGGTTATATGTGCTCTGAATCCTCAATATCAATTAATAGTAGAATTCCATATCAATTAATAGCAGAATTGACGGTTCAGTGGATTAAGACCTCCCATTATTATTATTCTCTGTGATAGACGCTGGATGTTTTTTATGATAATAATCCCATAAACCTGATATGCTAATTTGAATCTTTCATGTTTTTAGTAAGCCCTTACTGATAATAAATTAGTAAAACTGATATTTGCTTAACACTTAGGGTTATGTGATGGGAATGACCTTTTCATTAAAAGAAAAATATTCATCTCAATTAAAAATGCCAGCATAAAACTTTTGCATCTTCATGGAGCATATTTTGGCCCTATACAGCTTTTACACCAATGTAGATATGGATTCTAACATAAATCAAACTGATTTTATAATATTCTTATTTGAGAGGAAGATGATACTACTAGGCGCAAGGAAATTTATTCTTAATTTTAATTTTATGGATATAAAAGCTATGGATATAAATGGATATAAAAGCTTGAAGAAAAATAAACTTGAATAGTTGGAAAAGAATGGATGAATTGAATACATA
Organism: Picea mariana; assembly: GCA_032191745.1. Taxonomy (NCBI): domain Eukaryota; kingdom Viridiplantae; phylum Streptophyta; class Pinopsida; order Pinales; family Pinaceae; genus Picea; species Picea mariana. Next base: position 7,776 of record JASDQU010311082.1, read on the forward strand.
TTTAAAATAATACATGGATCAATCCAAAAAGTTGGTCATAATTAACTTATTTAGATTATAATCATGGTGGGTAAAATTAGAATTACGCCTCCTGTCCTCTAAGCAATCAATAATGCAATTTCTTATTTTTTTTTCAACACTTAAAACACTCTGGTAGGAGAACCCCAAAACTGCTATGAGAATAATCAAAATGAGTATGTGAACAGAGACAAAGAAGCAAAGTTATTTCTTTGATATCAGTAAAAAACACTATGGTTCCATTTCAATCCAACAACTGATAAAAACACAACACCTCCACAAAACACAACAATAATTAGTTAATATAGAAACCATTGAGAAATAAATAAGAACATAAACTCTATTAATATAAATATAAGAATTAATTAATTAATTCATTCATCTCAATTAAAATTTAATTTAATTGTATGTATGTTTTATAAAAATAAAATGTTAAAAAAAAATTCACATTTCACATTATAAATTGGATGATGTGATTAATATAAATTGATTTATGTAAAACACTAATACAATTACAATAATTGTGTCTTAAGACATATTTCATTTACAAACCCTATAAATCATAATTAGAATTTGTAAATGAAATAAGCCTATCTACCTTCATCAACCACAATTATTGTGGTTGTGCTAGTCTAAACTCAACAAAATGTTGTTTTGTCTCAAAGGAGTTGGTGACACTTTGGTACTATACATGTATATATGGTCTTATGGATCCATCTATCATGGAAGTGTTATGGAAGTTTTTTGGTCCCTAGTGTTTTCTATTGTATTTTGAACTATGTTCACTTGTGCTCAAGTGTTTTAACAATGTTCGCATAAAAATAACCATGAGTGGAAAAAGCATAGATATGGACGGAGGCAACAACATTCAAACCATTATACATTTTTCTTATATTTTCACCCACCCCACCCTTATATATGAGGGTGGGGACAAATATAAGAGAAATGTATTAGACTCAATTAAATGCAATTAAATGCTTGTAGCATACAATTTAGAAAATAAAATATGTGAAGAGGAGATGTTGCAAAAATGTTTTAATATCGATTAAAGAGGATGTTGAAAGCACATTTGAACGTTTGAATTTAATATTGATTAAAGAGGTTGCTGAAAGCACATTTGTATTGAATATCGATTGTAGTTACGATATTTGTAAATCAAAATGATATATTGCTTTCATTTTATGTGTTCTTTTAAGGGGAAGGTTCTCTTGAGCCTTTCGTCTTTTGTCAATAACCTATGGATGTACAACATGTAGGAAATGCACTTCGACCAATTGTTTATTGTTCCTTCCCAAGATTTCTCCCCACCGCCTTTGCTTCTTAGAGGCCTCGATAATCAAAGAGGAGGTATGGTTCAGTTTAACCTGCCAGATGTTAAGCCAATTGTTCCTCTTTGAAGTTTGTACCCCACCACCTCAAAGAGGAGGCATGGGTTCAACTTAACCTACCAGTTGTTCCTCTTCGAAGTTTGTATCCCACCACCTCTCTCGATTTCTAAAACTCCATCGGCACAAGAATGTTCACATGGACTCTTTTTCTCACAAGGATGTTTACGTGATGGACTGCTACTCAACTCCTGGCTCGATAACTTCATAGACTCTTATCTGCACAGGGATGCAAAAGAGATAGACCACTGCTCAATTGCTAGATCAACTCCTCACTCACACTTACTTCATGGACTCTTGTTTGCACAAGGATGTTCACAAGAAATGGACTGCTATTCAACTAGATCGAAAAATTCATGGACTCTTGTTTGAACAAGCATGCCCAAGAGATGAACCGCTACTCAACTCATGGCTCACACTTTTTGTGCAGGGCGTCTGAACAAGAACAACTGAACGACTGCCATAGTGATGCGGCCTTCCTATACAATGCTTCAACAAATAGTTCGCTAATAGTTGGCCAAGATCTTGATGATATGGATATGCAATGATTCTTGTTTTTTTATCTACTACATTGGTTTGTGTGGGATTAGCATTTATAAATCCAATTACAACCACCTATTTTGAAGCGAGAACAATTGTTAAATGTTGATATATTAATAGATTTTGTTTGTATTAAGTGTAATGGCTTTGAGATTTACACATATTCATGCTAGCCTAAGCAGGAGGCCTTGGATGTGAAGAATGAATCGACCTTTGGATACAATGCACACTTATTATTGGTGATAATGGTAAAAATAAAATTCTTAATATAAAAAATAAGCATATTGAGCATTATGCAAGGTCCCACATTGGAATGGATCAATCAGGAATGCAGAGGGTTTTTGGTGGGGAAGTTGGGGCACCTCTACTCCTTGCTAGAGATAGTAAATGAAGGTAATGGGATTCAAAATCCAACTCCAAAATGAAGATATCACTTGGAGAGAGATAGAGATTATGGGTTAGAGTACAAGCCTTCTTGATATGAATAGGACAATACTGAAGGTGATACCACAGACTGCTTGACAAAATATGGTGAAGATTGTTATTATACTAATCGCAAGGCCCTCTAATTATTATCTTCTGCATATTTGATCTAGGTGGATATTGGTGGCCACCTACCTATTCTAGCTGGCTGATCTTGACAGTAGTTAGTTCAACACGATCTTTTGTAATTCTTTGTAATTGTGGGATTTACACTTTGGGGGATGTATGAATCCCTACATAAGTTCCAGGTGGAGATTGGTGGCCACCAACCTAATCCAACTGTTGATTTTGGAATTTTTTGTGTCAGTACATATTTGTGTACTTCAAGGGTCGTTTTGGGGCCCTAAACAATGTTTCTTTTGTCTTGACACAATTAAATTGTAGAGGGAGTTCGATTTTGATGGAATAATTTGTATTTCTCAAAAATACCTTTCCAACAAGCTATCGCCCACCTAAAACGGAGGTCGCATGCAAAAGTTACAACCCTGGGAAGTTGAGGTACCAACTTACCCATGGGGGCCCACATAACTTTTGGTGTTTCATCTCCTAGGGTTAGGTTTTTGGATGTCTAGGGTTTTGATACATGAGTAATTTTAAAAAGGCTTCTAGAGCCTCATTGTAATCATTCTGCTAAAATGAATGCGCATAGCATTCATATCTCTTCTCAGACATAGCTATCATCATTCAAGAAAGTTGTTTTCATTTCTATCGTTTTACAGTTTCATCCTATTTTATTTATTTAATAGAAGTTATTGTTCATTGGATATCTTTTGTTGTTCTTTGTATCTTTGTGTCATTGTATTTAGTCTATTATTCCTTTTGTTATGCTCATAAACACATATCACTGAGCGATCTTCTCTTCATTTGTTTTTCTTCATTCATGTCCTCGACAAAATCTGGGTACAAGAAGTTGGGACTCGAACCAGCCGATCCTTTGCAAGATTGGTCATGTTGAGCACGAAAACAACCCATGGGGGACGATAGTAAAGATGATGGAGCGGGATATCCTTTTAAAATGTTTCTTGAGGAAGCCCTTGCATGACAAAGGAACGAAATGATGGACAAATTTGCATAGATCCTTCGGTGACTGCCCATAGTAGATGCCTCATCATCAAGAGGCCATGTAACCCCCTTCAAGGTACAACTAAATTTTGATATTCCATTATTTGAAGGACTGATAGATGCGGATTTTGTAGATCAATAGTTGAATCTGCTTGAAGGGTATTTTTTTGGTCCACAATTTTTCCGATAGGGAAAAGATTTCTTTTTCAATGCTTAAGGTCGTCCCCCATGTTAAGGGTTGGTGGGATACTTACTCTGAGAAAAGGTCCATAGAAAAATCTGCAATATTTGTGGTCTCCCTGACATGGTATTCCTTCAAGGATGCCATTAAAGAACAATACTAACCTGTTGGAAGCTACGCGGACCAGTACACAAGATGGACCACGCTGCGTGAGGAAAGGGACCAGACAGTACCAGATTTCACCTATATTTTCCATACACTGTGCACCAAATTGTGTATCAAATACTCTCAACGACATTTGGTGCTCAAATATCGTGGTTGTATGCATAGATACATCCAAAAAAAAAATGTAGCTCATGTACATCATATCATTAGCTCCAGGTTATAGATATACTCTCAAGATCGAGAAAAAACTTAAGAAGAAGAGGCGACAGTGTGGATCTGCAAACTCCTCATAGTTGAACGAGGGAAAAGGCAGCCGCAACCCAAAAAATAATGGATAGAGAAAAGATGGTCGCTCTCAGGACAACCAGTCCAAGATACAACTCAAGAAGGGTAATGAGAAGTCGAAGAAGGACACAGGAAAATGGTGTGAATACCATAAAATTCCTTGGAACAACATCGGCGAATATCGCTCCAAGTAGTCACTGGTGGCCAAGATGAAAGCTTCCAATTCAGAGGCATATTCTGACTACGAATCAAATCTATAAAGTGGGAAGTGGATCATTGATTTCGAGCCTAGTGCCACTCTCTCTACCACCAAATTCCAACCAAGCAAACCACAAGAACATGAGGAAGGAGAATGCCTCTTTCACTCAAAGATGTGGGTAAAGGGGAATCAACTTCATTTCATTGTCGATACCAGCAGTGAGAAGAACTCGATTTCAGCAGAGGTCATTAAGAGACTAGACCCGTCAATAGCAACGCACCTGCAACCCTACACCATCAGCTAGCTTCGCCAAGGATGAGATATCTGCATCATCCAATAGTGTCGTCTGCCCTACAAGATAATTCCCTTCAAAGACGAGGTATTGTGTGATATTTCTCCCATTGAATTATGTTATGTTCTTTTAGGCCAACCATATTTGTGGAAGCGACATGTTGTGTATGAGTCTAGACCCCGTAGTTTTATTATTATTTAGGTAGACAATTGTATAAGATACTAGAGGTAGCGCCACCTACCGTTATTTCTTTAATCTCTACTAAGAAATGTAGTAAGGTCATTTCATAGTCTGAGAAGTTCATCTTCTTTGTGATCCGTTCTTGCAGTAAGGAGAATGCTTCTGCCAAATTCATGACCTGTACACAAATCCTCTCTTTCTAGTAGAAGCAAGTGGACGAGATCGTGGAAGAGTACATAGACATATTATCCTCACCCATCGGGGTACTGACACACTTCCCAATGGACCTGTCTATCGTCACTCGATGATGGAAAATGATGAAATCAAGCACCAGATCCAAGAGCTGCTTCAAAAGTGACACATCTGACCCAACTCCTCCCCTTGCGGAAGCTCGATTATGTTGGTGCAGAAGAAATATGGGACCTCGCAGATCTTCATTGATTACGGATCATTAAACAAAATCACATTCTAGATCCGGTACCTAATTCCTTGAATTGATGACCTTCTTGACCAACTGAAGGGGGAAACGTTCTTCAACAAGATTGATCTAAAGTCTAGCTACTACTGGGTTCACATCGAACCAACTTATGTATGGAAGAAAAATTTCAAATCTAGATAAGGTCTCTTCGAATGGTTGGTCATTCCCTTTGGGTTAACAAATGCACCAAAAACTTTCATGAGATTGATGGATGATGTATTGAGACCCTTCACCAACTCTTTTTTGGTGGTATATCTGGATGACATCCTCATATTCAACAGAGCTTGGGAGGAGGACATGCAACATATTCAACGGGTTTTGTGTACTCTGCGACAACACAAGCTATATTCCAACTTGGAAAAATTCTCCTTTGGCATGAACAAGGTCCAATACTTGGGCTACATTGTTGATGAGCATGGGCTACATGTCGATCCAGCTAAGATCCAAGTCATTCATGACTGGCCAACCCCAAACACAGTAACTGAGCTTCAGATCTTCTTGGGACTTTCCAACTTCTACTGAACGTTCGTGTTGGGATTATCCCATATTGGATGGGCCCTGTTATAA
>JASDQU010311083.1:14598-24816 GCA_032191745.1 Picea mariana
ACATGCTCGTCCCACCCGAGGAAGTGTGTGCCTTCTCTACTCAACAATCCTTTGGCTACCCCACTTCCCTTCCAGGGCTTCAACAACAGGTTGGACATGAATTCTCAAAGAACTATAGCTGCAGTTGAGCTCCCTCTGGAAAATCCCTTCCTAGCAACCTCTCTCACTTGGAGAGCATTGCACACAGGTCTGACAACCTACTTCTTCAATCCCCGGGCTCTTCAAAACCACCTCTTCAAACCCATAGGCCTAACAACATGCTTCTTCTATCCAGCTCCTAAGTCAATCAAGTAAGGTGATGGTAGAAACAAAGTTCAGTTATATAACAGGTAAGAGAAACAACCACGCTCAATCTAGGAGCTGCATTAGTAGCAACAACATTCAGGCAAGGCACAATATGGGCTTAGGAAAAGTACAGGTGCACTGTGCCTAACAAGATTTGCATGGAGTCACTGTTGAAGGTGTGCGTGAGGCATGGAGAGGTTCGAATGATGGATTAATGGCCGTCCATGTGAATTCTTTGGTGAATGGGGAATAATGGTTCCCTGCATGAATGACTGAGTGCATTCCTCAATGGGGGAAGATCCCGGAAAATGCGAGGGTAACTAGGAAGAAAAATGGTTGACTGAGTGAATGGCCCAGTGAGTGGGAAGAATGCCCCATGTGAATGGGAAAATCATCCACATAAATTTGCATGCGCCCTTGATGACACATGGATCTCAAGGAGCTCGTTTCTCCCCACTTGTAATTCATTCTCTTTTGCATGAGACTTAGGATAAAATAATTATCCTCAACATAGTCTTTGGGAAATAATAATATAATATTCTCTTGGAGTTAAGCCCTCAATCTTAGGCCTTTTTCCTAGTCTCATAGCTCTCCCCTTCCCTTCCTAGTGGAGTTTGGTCCCCCATACTCTTTTATCCTGGTTGGTCTACACACAACGATGTATTATATTAATGATATGAGTGTTTACATATACAAAAATAGGCTCATTGGCCTTTTAGCATCTAGGATCTCCGGCCTAATCATCACATAAGCCTCCTGATTTATAATAACCTGACTCACCAGCTTATAAAAGATATTCACATTTACAACTAGGGCTCGGTCTTGGGGCGTTACAAGTGATCGATCTCTTTGTCTTTGTGGTTAGTTTATTTGTTTGTTGGTGTGTGTTTAGTGACATGCAATTTGGATATCCCATCTGGTATGAGTTTCACTTGTGCTACTTATTAAGAAAATCTGTACTCTTCTCCCCTTATAGGGCTTGTTGATTCTAGTGAGCTCAACTCAAAACTAGTAGACTTTGTGCAATTGGACCAAACATGGTTAAATATGGTCAAACTCTTCAAGACAAAGGGGAGTGTACTTAATTGGACCATAATTGGTCAAATTTGATCAAACTCTTTAGGAATTAGGTGAATTTAACCAATTTGACCAAGATTTTATACGTTTGACCAAATTTGATTAGAATTTACCTATATTTGAATTTCTATCTATATTTTTACTAAAGTTTTCCCCTTTTCTCTTACTATTGCATTGTTCTTTCTGAGTCCAAATCATGTGACTATCTAAAAAAACAACTACACTATTTCAATTCTCTTTTGATCTATTGCATTGTTCTTTCCGAGTCCAAATCACGTGACTACCTAAAAAACAACTACACTATTTCAATTCTCTTTTGAACTTTATCATTAAAAGAATTTAAAATCTCGTATTTCTATATTTATTTTAAGAGTCACTAAAGCAACAATTTTGTTTTCATAGTACCCGATGCTAGATAAAACACTATATATATATATATATATATATATACTATTTTACTATTTCCATAGAACTCAAATTCAACTTTACCTTAACTCTTGAGAAGTCCCAAATATTTATGGAGACATGAAAATTAATTATCCCTATGTTGAAAGAGAGAATACTCACACCCTTATCCTCACTTCCATAATTGTTAATTTTGCTTAAATGACTAGTATTTTAATGTCATGAGATATGGTAAGATGGCTTGTTTTATGGCCCATGCTATTATATTTAATCTTGGTAAATTTTACTGCATGACAATATTATGGCAATGCATTAAAAATTATATAATTCTTTATCTTTATAATCCTGGTCTTTTGTTCATGTGTAATTTCTTTATTTGAAAAATAATATTTCCTTTTGCAATAATTGAAAGAGGACATTTTGAACTCTTTTTTAAAATGGAACAATAGATCTTTTTTATACTTTTTCCAGCAGAAAATTTCTCAATATATTAAAATATATGTTGTTCTCAAACAATATATATAACTGTATGATTACATTCATCTTCAAAGGCACTTCTAGAGAAGATTCTTTCACAACAAAATCTTCAAGTGCTTTAATACCATCCAAAACTTCATACAAAGCTTCAACAAAATCATAAAGATACATAAAAAACTAGAGTGGGGGGGGGGGCACCCAAAGCCTGCTATAAAGAAAAAATACCAAAAAATGGATTTAAAACCGATCACAAAAAGAGATGCATACAGTGAGTGGGGCCCTCATGACCATCAATCCATTTATTGTATTGGATCTTTCCTTCTGGCATTTTAAGCACTTTTTTGGACAAGGAGTCCACCTCCCCATTTTCCTCCCTGTAGATGTGAGCAAAACTAATGCAGTTGAAAGAATTTTTTAATTCTCGAATCTGATCCAACCAACCCATCAATGAGGAGACTTGAAGAGTCCCCCTATTATTCAGCCAACCTATCACGATTTTTGAATCTCACTGGACTTGTAGTTGATCAATGTCCAACCGTGTAGCCAATATTAAAGATGCCCACACTCCCAGGAGCTCAACCCGATTGTTTGTTCCCGGTCCACAGTTTAGAGTCCACCTATAAAAGATATTTCCATATTGCTTTATGATTCCCCCAGCCCCACTTAAGAGTCCATTTTCTTGGGACGCTCCATCAAACCAAGCTACATAAGCCAATGTTATAGCATGTGTCTTTTTAAATCTGTGACTCTTCCTTTTTTTAGGCCTCCTTCCAAAAGAGTTTTCCAAAAACCCTATAAGTTTAAGAGAAACCCCCTGTATGGAGGAAGTGTGAGAATCAAATATGCACGAATTTTGTTCCATCAAGATAAACCAACAGACCAGCAAGGGGAGAAAATTATAAACTTTCTTCTATTTCAACCAAGTGCCAAAATAGTTTGAAAAAGAGCTGCCACCCTAGGATGAACTTAGACTGTAAGTTGCAGTTAAAAAGTACCAAAGTTTTTGAGAAAAAGTGCAGAGAACAAACAAGTGTAACCCCGTCTCAGAATCCATCGAACATAATGGGAAAATACTAGGGCCATTCGAGCCTCTTTTCTGGAGGTTTTACCAAGATAAAATTTTATTCTCCACTACCATCCAAGTGAACAGTTTGATTTTGTATGGAAGATCCCACGACCACAATTGTTTCCTCCACCCTGCAATCTAGTGTGGCCAAATTTTCTTTGTCAATGCATTATATACATTTTTAACAGTGAGCATACCCAACTGGTTGCCACCAGTCCAAAGAAGAAATTTGTCTCTAGGTTGAAAATGTATACCATAAATAACCAGAGGCTTAGAAAAAGAACACCACTCTGAAGCCAAGTTCCCCGAAAGTCCTAAGTCTAAACTTCTTATACATTGATCTGTTATGAACCCCGATGAAGACAGAGCTCTATCTTGATAAAGGAAACATATATATTTTAACTTTAAGGCCAACAATAGTTCCTGGGATAGTAACGAGGAATCACCAATGCCAAGGATCTTGTCTAATCCAATCAAAACCGAGTGCCCATTACCTGGGTTCCAGCTTAGCCAGTGGGTGATGAGTGGAAGTGACTTCAATAATTTTTTCCAAGTCTGAGAAGCCAGTGGTTAAATTACTGTAGCCGATCTGAGCTAGGTAGAAACAGATACATAGGGAAGATACTTGTCCATATACCATCTTTCAGTAACACCCGCCATAAGGAATTCACGGGAAAGGCACGATTGAAATGGAAAATGTTCCTAAGGTCCCATCCTCCTACATAATTCGGTTTTGCTATCAACTCCCAATTAACAAGATGATAATGATTTGTAGGGCCTCCACCCAACTAGAGAAAGTCAAAGATAAAAAGTCGAATCTTAGAGAGCACATAAGCCAGAATCCCTACCAAGGCCATCCAGTACATAGTCTGTGATTCTAAAACCACCTTTACTAGAGTGCAATGACAACCAAGAGATAACTAGCAGTTGCACTAGTGACTGATCCTGTTTTCAAATTTAGTAAGAAGCCATCTCCGGTCTTCAAAAGTTGATCTCTCTGCTTTTAAGAAATATCCCAGGTACCTAAAGATTTTAGACAACTCGATGAAATTGATCGTAAAAGCATCCTTTAGCTTATCCAAAGCCTCCCCTTGTATACCTGAATGGTGGAAAGTTGATTTGTCTAAATTTACTTTGAGCCCCGAAGCACAACAAAAAAGCTCCATCAATGATTTAATCGCCATCTGTTATAACCCCATAATTTATGGGAATCATCTTATGACTTGGATATTATCTGTGCCTGGTGATTTGGTTCACAAATGATATTGCATTCTTCAATTAATTTGTGAAAAAGAAAAAGAAAAAGAAAAAGAAAAAGAAAAAGAAAAGAAAAAAGAAAAAAGAAAAAGAAAAAGAAATAAAAAGAGAAAAAGAAAAGAAAAGAGGGCAGAATAAAATTGAAGCAAAGGCCCCATGCAAACATAGCAACTTGGTCATACCTTTCAAGCATGACCGAGTTCTTTTAAATTTTCAATGCTGGTTAGAATTAGTGAATACATCTGATCAGACCATCTAATCCTGATCAGGTAGCCCATAGGTTAGAATTAGTGAATACATCTGATCAGACCATCTAATCCTGATCAGGTAGCCCCTAGGTTAGAATTAGTGAATACATCTGATCAGACCATCTAATCCTGATCAGGTAGCCCCTAGAAAGAATAAAATATTGACTCAACTGTTTAATCTGGGTCAATTGCTTTGGGACAGTAGGTTAGGACGTAGGTTAATTGCCTTGTCTCCTGTGCCCAAGTAAAACCAGAACGATAAAGATGTCACCCTACGACTCCAATGCCTAAATGCAATTGAATTGATGTCCCCCTTGGTGATGTATATGGGTCATATCGGAAGAAAACTCATAAAAATGCCCTTATCCTAAGTTTTTCCCGCATATGATTTTTTTCGCCCCCTACTATGTCTCATTCACCTTTCAAAGGCCTAGATCATGGCGCCGAAATCTATGGCTCACAGTTTATTCCGGACCCCCCCGTCCGCTCTGCTTTTAATGGAAGGGGGGGGGNAGGCCATCCAATACATAGACTGTGATTCTAAAGCCACCTTTACTAGAGTGCAACGACAACCAAGAGATAACTAGCAGTTGCACCAGTGACTGATCCTATTTTCAAATTTAGTAAGAAGCCATCTCCAGTCTTCAAAAGTTGATCTCTCTGCTTTTAAGAAATATCCCAGGTACCTAAAGATTTTAGACAACTCGATGAAATTGATCGTTAAAGCATCCTTTAGCTTATCCAAAGCCTCCCCTTGTATACCCGAATGGTGGAAAGTTGATTTGTCTAAATTTACTTTGAGCCCTGAAGCACAACAAAAAAGCTCCATCAATGATTTAATCGCCATCCATTCCTCTAGCAATGCCTTTGACACAATAAGGATATCATTTACAAAGATTAGATGGAGGATTTTAATAACCCTTGATACTTTTACCCACGACAAAACACCCTCATATTTGATTTTCTTCAGCAGGAGACTAATACTTTCCATAACTAAGATGAATAACAGAGGCGAGAGAGGACATCCTTACCTAAGACCACGTTCACTTTGGAAAAATGTAGAAGTTTCACCATTTATCAGAACAATGAAAGAGGAGCTAACAACACAACTCATGATCTAGTTCGTGAAAGTTATATTGAAGCCTGCTTTGATGAGAATTAAGTGGAGAAAATCCCATTTTTCACAATCATAAGATTTTTTTTAAATCAAGTTTTAAAATTAGAGCCTTTAACTTCTTTAATTTTATACTATGAAGACATTCTTGCACCGTCCCAATGGCATCCAAAATCTATCTGCCTTTTAAAAAACCAAGTTGTTCACAAGATAATGCCCTCAAAAGGATAGTCTTGACTCTGTTTGCAATCACCTTCTCTATCAACTTATAGCATAAATTGCATAGTGAAATGGGCTTGTAATCACCAAAAGTCACTCGTTTATTCACATTTGGTATCAATGCTAAAAAATATGAGTTTAGTGAGCATTGCACCTTTCCTCTGATCCTAAAGTCCTCTACTAGATCCAACAGGTCATCAGCAAGGATGTCAAAAAAATGGATGAAGAATTCAACCATCCAACCATTCGGGCCTAGAATTTTTTCTTTTGCGAACAACTTTAAGGTATCCAGAATATCCAATTTTGGGAAGGGTCGGTCAATAAGTATAGAGTCCTCCTCCGTGACAAAATTAGAAAAAAAAATTACAATATTTATTTGGTCAGTTGGAGAGGAAGAGTCGTCAGCTTTAAACAAACCTTTGAAGTGCCTAGATGCTTCTTTTTTGAGAGCCTCTTACCCCCTGCATGACTGGAAAAACTCATCAGTAATTTCCCGTATGTGTTTCTTATTCCTGTTTGCATTGGAAAAGTTGTGAAAAAGCTTCGTATTTTGATCCCCACATTTAAGCCAGGTCGGTCTACTCCTCTATCTCCAAAGTTCCTCATCTTGGAGAAGTATAGAATTTCTTTCAGCTTCCAACAATTTTAAGTGACAATTAGTTGTCTGGTCTAAACCATCCCTTCGTAAAATGAGGATGCCACCTGAAGATCCTCCTCCAAAGATTCAATTCTAAGAAGTTTTTCACGACACCGACACCTAGCCCAAGTTTTTATCCATTTTTTAACACTTTTAGTTTCCACACAAATCTGTGTTAGACATCAGTCTCCACTTGGAAAGCCGAATTCACCCAGACCTCTTTGAAAATCACAGAGAATTCATCCTCCACCAAGTAGGACAGATTTAATTTGAAAGGGTAGGCCACCCGAAAAGGTTTAAGATCAAACTGAGCAAATAGAGGAGCGTGATCCAAGAAGAAAGGAAACTCCACCCAAGGACGGTATCTACCCACTTCACTTAATAGAGATTCTGAAACCAAAATACGATCCAATCTCTTAGNCTCTTCTACCATTTCTCCACATAAGAGTCACAACATCTGGGAGAAGATCCACCAAATGGTTATCCTGGATGAGAAGTTTGACAAAACCATCTAGTTTATCTAGGTGAGCCACAACTCCCCAAACCTATTCAACACCTGTAGTGAAATTAAAATCGTCTGGAACAATAATGTTTTTAGTGTCTAGTAAACCACTTTCCACCACCTGATCCCAAAATTATTTTCTGTCAATGAAAGGACCATATACAATGAGTAAACACAAACTCTTGTTTTCATGATTGGTCGGAATAGCCACAGTCTTGTAAATAGAGTGTCGACGTTTCGGATCCAAATCAGGATCCATCTTCAGGACAATGAGCCTGGGTTTAGATGATGAGAAGAATTTGGTTTAAATACTGGAATTGACGTGAAATCTAAGTGTCGGTTAGGTTGTTTTGGTAAAAATTCTTTTTTATTATTTATTTAGTGTAAATTTAATTAGGGTTTTGTTTTAATCGTTTTGAAATTATTTAAAATTATTATTGTATCAATGTATATTAATTTTTGTTTTAATTAACTAGAGTCTAGGTAGTTAGCAGGGTTTATTATTAGGTATTTAAGTGGTTTATTCAATTATTTAAGGGTTTGTTTATTAATTTTTATTTAGGTTTCAATGTTTGTTTAAAAGGTTATATTAGGGCTTAAAACTTTATAGGTGAAATATTCCTAAGTTTATTAATATTCTTAAAAGAGAAAGTTTAATTTTAAAATGTTTTAAATTCGAGAGTGATTAGGTGGGGTTTTAATGAATTAAACTTAAAGAATTTTGAGATAGTTTTTTGCAAGGATTATTACTGTTAGTTGTGAATCAGAGGGAGCCAGTTTTCACTTAATTCTAACCCATTATCTCTATTCAGGTTGTTAGGATGTTTACGGATTTCAATGGCTTCTCTAACGCGACGTTTAAAGAGGTGATTTTCTTTGGCGAGGATTTTGGTGTCTTCTAGGCAGATATGGTGTCTTGTTTTAAGGGAGTGTTCAGCTAGGGCGGAGGTGCGGATGCTCATTCTTAATGTCAGCTCCATGTTCTTTTATCCTGACCTGGAAGGAGCGACCAGTTTCACCGATGTAGCATTTTCCACATGAGCACTCTATTTTGTAGATTCCTTTACCTTTGTGGGGGTCGATTTTGTCTTTTACAGATCTCATATTTTATTTGATGGTTTCAAGTGGTTTGAAGGAGGTCTTAATTTCTTTTTTGCTGAGGACTCTGGCAATCTTATCAATCACTCCTTGGATGTAAGGGAGGCAGGCATCTCTATTAGGGTTCTGGTCTTTTAGGATAGTGGGCTTATTGCGTGTTTTTTCTAGGGCTCTGTTTATTGCATTCTTAATGTCTTTGTGTTTATAACCTATGTTCTTAAAAGTATTGGTGATGTGATCTATTTATTTTTCTAAGTTTGCTTCATCAGAGATTCTTATGGCTCTAGTGGCTAAAGTTTTTAGGATGCCTAGTTTCTGGTTGGGATGGTGATGGGAGTTAGCGTGGAGATAGTTCTCAGTATGGGTCTTTTTTCTATAAACTGCATGTCCTAGATCCCCATTGCTTTTTCTCTTGATAAGAATGTCTAGAAAGGGTATGCTATCATTCTCCTCAAGTTCCATTGTGAATTTTATTTCTTCGGATATGTTGTTTAGGTGTTGAAGGAATTTTTGTAATTCTTCTTTACCATGGTGTCGACACTCTATTGACAAGACTGTGGCTATTCCGACCAATCATGAAAACCCCAACCACAGAAATATTTTTAATCACAAACTCTTGTTGTTTTCTAAAGAGATGCCAGATAAAACAAATGTCACCAGTAGACCCCTTGAATTACTGATAGAGATAACAACGCATGAAAGCCATCCCAACATGAACTTATGCATAAATAAACGAGCTCTCTCCTCATCAACAAGAGTTTCTTGAAGAAAAATTATATCAGGTTTGGATCTTCGAAGCAGTCTTCGCATGGAGTCTAGTTTGAGGGTCCCCCCCACCCCTCTAAGATTTAAAGTGAGTAGGATCATGGTTTGGCCCTAGCAAGGGATTTCATGCTTCTAAGTGCCTCTGATTCAATGACAGAAAAACTAGAGAGGTCTGAAACATGAACTGTATCGATATCCTTTTTACGAGCACTTCTCATCTTTATAGGAGAAATTTCAAAGCCCAAACCCTTTGATTGGGAAAAAACCTACCCACCACCCCCACACAAGTTTCCTATCTTCCTCGATACCTTAGGGTTTCCTGGGAGTTTGATAATAGTCCTTCCATCGTAAGTAGGTAGAGGGACCGAGGTGTTCACCTCTCGGAAGAGGGGGCACTAAGGATTCCAAAGTTTCCCCCAGAGAGTAGTCCCCAGGTTCCAACTCCCTCTACCTCGAGACAACCAGGGGAACCTGCTCCCCCTCATTGTCTACCACCCGGTTTTCCACTGTTGCTTCAAGGACCAAATTATTTTGAACCCCAGGAGTGGGAGAAAGGCTTAGAGGAGTAATCAAACCTGAAATTTGAACCACCCGAGAGGTAGGAACCCTATCTAGACACGAAGCATACCAGTTCCCTCTGACCCGAGGAACATACCCCTGAGTCGAAGAATCAACCCTCTTATCCACCTACGCATCACAAGAAGGTAACCCAAGATCGAGCTCCATAGAAGACAAAGAATCCAAAGTCAACCTTTCCCAGGACGTAAGCGAATAATAAAAATAAGAAACTGCAACAAGAAGACTGAACAACATATACATCCTAAACATGAAGAAGAGAGAGAAGACAGAAGCCACACAAAAGGAGTCCAAAGAAGAAAAAGTCCCAAAGACCAAAAATAAGGATGAAGTATTATTGAGTGCCACATGTTTAGGGGGAGCAGCCCCAAAGAAGAAGGTTAGCTTTTGCCATTAAACTCAGGGGGTGAAGCCCCTTTGCCATTGATGTCAAAGGGGGAGAGAAATTGGGATCATGATGATAGGGGGAGCATGAGTGTTTCCATCAATGAC
>JASDQU010311087.1:0-10820 GCA_032191745.1 Picea mariana
TATATTAATTAAATATAATTTATTAATTAAATATAAATTAATTATATAAAATATATTAATTAAAAAAAAAAAAAAATCAAACAAGCAAAACACACTCGCGCCTACTCATTCATGAAATTAGAGCACACTCACACTTAGACTCGTGCGACAGAGAAGAGGGGAAATTCACGCGACAGAGAAGAGGGGAAATGGGCAAGAGATAAAATCAAGCCCTCTTGTGAAGATCTAGGGAAAGAGGAGGTCAAGACACAAAAGGATTTGGGTAAGAGAAAGTCGAGTGATAGCGACAAAGAAAGAGGCCAAGAACAAAAAAAACCGAGCGACAAAGACATAGAAGGAGGCTGCCAAGCATTCCGCCATCAAAAATGGAAATTTCGTGGGCTTTGTCCCCAAATGCATAAGACTCCAATCGTGTTAGGGTTAGGGTTAGAATTTTCCTCTCTAAGTGTACCATTTCGAAACAATAATACATCATCAATGAAGATCACTTCTCTTTTTTTTCTCCATAAGGATTGATCCCAAGCTATCCATTTTTTTTATTCTCCTTCTAATTGATCTATCATTTCCTTGCTTTTTCGTAACATGGTTCCCTATTTTAGGTCCCATAAATCAACTGAAGCTTCCCCTCTATCTCTAGTTTTCAGTATTTTGGGAATTTACACAATCTTTTGAGATGGATTTGGTCCTTTTAAAATTGTCAAGAAAACTTGTCATAGCGTATTCACTTAACCTATAATTGCAACCCATTCAATTTTTGTCATTTCCCTTTATTCCTCATTCTTGAGCTGATATGAGTTGAATTTGTATGTCACCAGGGGATTTTTTTTCATTTGATTTAAGTTGAATAATAATTTGAAAGTGGTATTAATTTACATGAACTCCAACCCCCGTTATGTATCTCCCAAGCTAAGTGGAGAAACTATCTAAGACAAGAAATTAGTCAATCCTTTTACCAATGGTTTTCATGCTTGCCCTTTTATTCCTCTAGGTAGGTTTGATATTTAAGGTTTTACATCCACTATGCCCTTTTCTTCAAATAAGTGTTAAAAAACTAGCCAATGCATCAAGTCTCCCCTCATATCCACATACATTTGTTCTTCTCAATACCAAATTTAGATACCCTCATCTAGCTATGTGTTCTAAGAAGGAGGTCTCACCCACAATTTTTATCCATTGATCCTTTGTTTTATGACATGGCCCATATCGTTTTTCAAAAATAACTTATTTTTTCAAATAAATCAAATAACGGTGCACATTATTGTAGAATCCAAAAAATATGTTTTATTTTTTTATTTTTTTTTATCTTGCATGACTACCTCCATCCAACTACCAATTCTCTTGATCAACCTATAGCACTATTCACAACAAAATTCCACCCTTTTAGTATAGCTAGAGTGATCTCACTACATATTTGTTATTTAACATAGCCACATGTACAAATATAACATCTACTTATAATTTTGGATCATTCTTTTCAAGGATTTGTGTTTAAGAGGTGCTTCCAAACCCATTATATTTATGAACACATAAATCATTACTTCCTCTTTAATGAGGTTATCCCTATTCTAAGGGCCTTTTTTATTGATCTCTACTTCCCCTATTAACCTCAACCTTTGCTTCTTACTTAGATAGTTGTATACACTACTTCCTTCCTTGACACGTTTGAATGGTAGCTCTAGTCTCAGTTTCCAAACTCCATCCTCTACCCTCTACAACGTCATTGACCTTTTTTATTTTACATGATCTTGGGAGGTATATTGTGTTACATCTTGGGAGGGAGTACTCGTCCTTCTTTGAATATGAATCACTCTCAAAAATATCAATAGAGGGGAATTTTGTGGCCTTCTCTTTCCTATATTTTCTTATGCTACATTTTTCAACTTGCTACATCAAGGTTTCATTTTTGTGTTACACCTTCATAAATAAACTTAGAGGGATGGGCCCTACTCCTTCAATGTTCTAAGAATTTATTGTTGGATTTGTTTCTTCATCATTAAATTTTTATATCTTGTAGTTTCCATCATAAATAAGGATATGTGTGGGTGGGGAATGACCAAAACCCCCTTCCCTTTCATTTATGTTCAAGTTAAATACCTAACTAAGATTGCAAACTATTGATTTCATAAAATAATAGATATTTCATTTCTTTATTAGACATGAATATTTCTTTGTAATGTCTACTAGTTTTTGTTTCTTCCTTCTTCCCAATGTAAAAAGTGGGATGTGGGAATTTCTCCCCTACAATATGGAACAAGTTTCTAAGAATAATTTGGGTGAACTTGAAATCTTCTTAAATTATAACTACCATACCTAGAATGGCTTAACATTTGGCTCATATCATCTATCATGTCATTCTAACCCCTCTTTAGACATGAATCTTTTAAATGACCATTGGTTCTATAAAAATCCATCTGAAAGGGATGTTTATGTAATCCATCAACTATATGGTCTCCCACCTGACACAATCTTAATGTCACCTAGGAGAACATCCCCAAGGTCTAACTATATGAATTATTTTTCCATAACCAATGATGAGATTTCCATGCATTTTATTCTATCATCCGTTGTAATATACTCCATTGACCTATTACGTATGTCATTGAAACTTGTTAATCCCATAGTTCCATGATGAGATAAGGTAGTTTAGCCAAAATAATGGCCAAATTTTCTTTAACTCTTAAAGTGTCAAATTTAGGCTTCACCATAAACCTCTCCCAATATCATCCCTATACAATATTGTCTTGAATAAAAAGGTAACAAAGCCTCTTTCCATCATATAAAACTTTAATACATACCCCTACTTACTCTTCCATAGTTTTCCATCCAGTAAATCAAGGTTTCTTTCCCCATTTTATTGGTTAAATTTTTTTCTTATCAATGTTTTTTTTGCATACACTGGGTTGTTTTCATTTATACCTACTTAGTCTATTTCCACATCCATACTCTCATTCCTTAACTTTACTATACTATTCCTATTGTTTATCTTACTTTCCCTAATTTTATCAACTAAAGAGACAACCTTCCTCTATTTAGAGATCGTTTCCACTGTGCTTTCCTTATCATCTACTACATTTCCTAATTTTTGGGAATGGGATGCATCCTGTAACACCCCTACATACTTATTCAATAAATAAGGAACATATATTACCCCAAAGAAACCAATTGAATGAAGGGATTGAACTCGCCTTGTGTTTTGTTTGGGCACCCATCTTGTGAACTTGCCTTGCATTGCGTTTGGGCGCCCATCTTGCCAAATTGCCTTGCATTGCATTCGAGTGCCCATCTTGCCAACTCACCTTGCGTTGCGTTTAGGTGCCCATCTTTCCAACTTGCCTCTTGTTACATTTGGGCATCCTGCCTCATTTTCGCAATGACTTCTCTTGTGGGCGCCCATCTTTCCAAGTCTCCTTGCCTTTGTGTGCCCAAATTGCCGACTTGCCTTGCCTTTGTGTGACCATCTTTCCAAATCGCCCTTCCTTGCCTTATGGAAACCCCAATTTTTTTCCCACATGAGTTGTGTTGCTGGCTCTTCAGTTTTGTTGGTCAGGCACACATCTTGCGAAATAACGCTGCCTCGCCTTTGCGCACATTGCTTCCTTTTCTTCATGTTTCCTCATGTGGTTTCCCATCTTGCCAACTTGCTTTGCCTAGCCTTTCTCCCCCCCTATTTACCAACTCTTCGTGCCTTTCATTTGGACTCCCTTCATTGATTTCGGCTCTACCTCTTGCCATGCCTCCGGGTGCCTATCTTTTCAACTCACCTTGGTGTGCCGTAGTGAAACCCCATGTTTGCGTTGGCTTTGGGAAACCCCAAGTTTCTTTCCAGATGTGAGTTGTGTCGCTAGCTCCTCGGTTTTTTTGGTTGGGCACTCCTCTTTCTTACTTGGCTTGCCTTTGGATGCCCCTCTTTCCAACTTTCTTTGCGTTGCTTCTGGAAACCTCAAGTTTGCCTTGCATTCGGGAAACCCCAAGGTTTTTTCCCACCGCACCTGTGCCACTGGCTCTTTCGGTTTTGTTGGTTGGCGCTCCTCTTACCAACACGACTTACCTTTGGGAACTCCTCTTGTGAACTTTATGCAACTTTATGCAACATGAAACTTATGCAACTATGAAACTATATGCAAGTTTATGCAGCTATGGAACTTATGCAACTTATGCAAGTTATTCAACTATGAAAGTTATGCAACTATGCAAATTATGAAACTTTATGAAACTACGCAACTTTATGCAAAAATGCAACTTATGCAACTATATGCAACTTATGCAACTATATGCAACTTTATGCAACCATGCAACTATATGCAACTATGCAACTTATGCAACTATATGCAAGTTATGCAACTATATGCAACTTATGAAACTATATGCAACTATATGCAACTTATGCAACTATAAAATAGAAGACTCACACCCCAAAGCATACCAAGATAACAATAAAGGGATGCCAAGTATGATATAAATCAAGTAAACAAGGACCCCAATAAGTTTGTTACATACAATAGAATCAAGTATATTCTCCAAGCAAAACATGGGTTCCCTAAATATTTGCTCGCTAACTTATCTTCTCATTTTTTCGAGTGTTGGTACCATAAACTTATATTCACACGATAAATTATCTTCTTATTTTAACGAGTGTAGGTACCACCAAATAGGTATCTGTCGGATCTATATTCCTCAAGTGATGATCAAGATATACTAAGAGAGGTTAAAAGTGAGATGTGTTGTACTAGATCTACTGGTTCTAGATCAACTAGATCTGTAAAGGTAAGGAAAAGATTTCGTATACGCATGTAAATTTTTATTGCCAATAGAGGGTCATATAATTATGATGCTGAGAGAATAAGTGACATTCATTTTCCCTTGAGGTATAGACATCTATTGCAATGATGGGCACATAAGGAGCTACCTGAAGTGGACACATATTTCTTCATCAATGGGAGGATGTATCACATTGCTCCTTTGTCCTTACATGGATTGGGGTTATTTTCCATGGATGGAATAAAGGTTGGCTATGGAACTGTAACTGAATTGATGGAGTATGTCAGACCATTATACAAATACAATCACTGGTTGATGTTGGTCCGATATACGCAAAGTATGCAGAGATACGAAGTTGCCGCAAATTATATACAACTAGTAGATAAAAATAAAAATAAAAGGGCAACTATGTATATTGATGGAAGGCCAAAAGCTACTGGAAACATTGTAGGGTTTATAAATAGTACACGACCAGTGGCAACAACTAAGAAACCAAATTTCATATTTGAGGGACGCGAAGGAAATCATATATTTGTATGTGCAACAAAAACAATAGTTCCAGATGAAGAGTTGTTGATCGATTACAACTTAAATCGAATAGATGGAGGGGCTGCAGATATGGGGGTAAATATATTACATACCATTCAACTCAACCTTTGATCAATCATTTTTATAATTTATCTCTGCAATATTTCAATTTTTTACTGCATATATTTCATTTTTCATTATTTATTTTCTGATATTACTGCAATATTTCATTTTTTTAATGTTACAATTACTTTCATAACTCTTGTTGATTAATTTATTGTGTCAACATCTGTCCAGGGTGACCATGGAAATGCACCCGCTGTGCCTCAACAGGTAAATGTTAAATATAGTAACAACTTATGACTACAACAACTAAATTTCTGAAATTTCATTATTTATTTTATGATATTACTGCAATATTTCATTTTTTTTAATGTTACAGGTGAATTTCATAACTTTTGTTGATTGATTTATTGTGTCACCTTCTATCCAGGGTGACCATGTAAAATCACCCGCTACATCTGTCCAGGGTGAACATGGAAATGCACTCGTTGTGCCTCAGCAGGTAAATGTTAAATATAGTAACAACTTATGACTACAACAACTACATTTCTGAAATTTCATTATTTATTTTTTGATATTACTGCAATATTTCATTTTTTTAATGTTACAGGTGAATTTCATAACTTTTGTTGATTGATTTATTGTGTCAAATTCTGTCTAGGGTGACCATGGAAAATCACCCGCTACACCTGTCTAGGGTGACCATGGAAATGCACCCGCTGTGCCTTAGCAGGTAAATGTTAAATATAGTAACAACTTATGATTAAAACAACTAAATTTCTGAAATTTCATTATTTGTTTTCTGATATTACTACAATATTTCATTTTTTTAATGTTACAGGTGAATTTCATAACTTTTGTTGATTGATTTATTGTGTCAACTTCTATCCAGGGTGATCGTAGAAAATCACCTGCTACATCTGTCTAGGGTGACCGTGGAAAGGCACCCGCTATGCATCAACAGGTAAATGCTAAATATAGTAATAACTTATGACTACAATAACTAAATTTCTCAAATGTTAAAGTTCATCTCATTAATTTTATTCATCAATGTATTGTGGCATGGTCAATGTGGGAAGGCACCCACTGAGGATCTTGACGAGGTCGAAATATTTTATTCCACTGACCCAATAGCAAATTTCGCGAAGGCCTTGAAGAAGGAAAACATAGAATATTTAGGTTTGTTTCGCAAAATACACCTGACATAGAAGGAAAGGGAAAGAATTGCAGAGCTACAAAATCTAATAACTAATTTTGGGGCAAGTGGCATCTTCACATATTTTTATCAGCTATGACAATTTCATATCCGTTTTTTTGTTTTATATTTTCTATATGATATGATAAAATATTTTTTTCCATTTGTAGGAGTTTTTAAATCCCGTGCCCCGGGAACCTGCCGATCCTGCAACTGCTATAGGTAGCAGCGATGCTCTAATGCAACAAAAAAGTTGACATATCAAAGTACAAGTGAGAGTTTTTGACCTTCCTGAGGTTCCCCTCGAATCCATTGATGAGCACAATGATGTTGAACGACATGATGTGCCGGAGTATGATGAGCCGGAGCCTGGGACTCCACATCACTCCAGAGAGGAATGTGCTGTAGATGGAGAGGAAGCTATTCTGCATGGAGAAAAATGAATTAAAAGCACTGGATCACTAGATCTCACATTTCTGGTGGATGATGCATGTGTTTCGATCAAGATTCAGAAGATTGCAGGTATTTGTTAATTAATTGATTCACTTTTATCATGAAATTGAAATGGACATTTGCTGACATTATTATAAATTAATGGATAACACGTTTATGCAGGAAACACTGTTTTCTATAGAAACTTGAATGACAAAGCATTGGAGTTGTTTGGCCCCACCATTCGCACATGGTGGAATGGCCAAGATAGAAAAAAGAAAGATGAATTGATAGACCACATGGTAAACTTGTTCGACAATACGTTCAATAAGGAAGTGGTTACAAAGTTATCCGACGAGAATTTAAAATATACCACGGCCCAATATAGGGAGAAATTGCAGTTATACCTTAAGCATGAGCACCCTCCCATGGTTCCAGAGAAAGAGTGGAAGGCCTTGATAGAGGATGCAAAGGAGAAATTGTTTAAAAAACAAGGAAGACATCCACTAGCTGGTTAAGCAAGGTACAACACATGTCATATTATTAGTGAAATATGCTCATTTATGTTTTTCTTTCTTGTTTTAAGTAACAATTCTGATATCTAATGTTTTTCAAAAATTCCATATATAGGATACCTAACACCTCCAAAGCAACCAAGGCTAGAATGGAAAAGCACAGGTAGCATAAACAAGCCCAACAACTTAAGATAAATTGTATTTTGTATATTTCTTAGGTTCATATATATTAGAGGATTTCTCTCTTTATGTTTCCCCCAAATTCCTTAGTCATCCCACATACCTAGCACTTAGTTCTTCATTAGATTTTATATTATTTTTAGGTTCATTAAGTTGAGAGGATTTGGTTCTCTATGCACCCTAGTACAAAATCCACCTATATACTTGACCCATGCTCTCATTCCCCAAATTTTCAAGAGTCCTTACATGTCGTTGAAGGGAATAAGATGTGGTTTGTGTAAAGGGGAACATGTAAATGTTCCAAATTGTAGGGAATTTTAGTTTCGACAAGAATCAAATCCTTCTATGGGTACCTAGTACACAATACAAATGGAGAAGAAATGGAGGCTCTTTTATTGATTTGGTTTACTCATCATTATGCATTTGAATTTAGATCCTTGGAGGGCATATTCATTGTCTTTGCAAGACCTTGTTTGGTGGACATGTTTGGAAGAACAAGCCTAGCTTGGGCTTCCTTAGGGCTTGAAGCCCACAGGTTGGATACCAGGGCCCACACACTGGATGGTGATGATATGCCTTTGGAGGCCTAAGAGACACCTTGGAGGATCTCACCTATCCCCTACAATCCAAACAACTTGCCTTTAAAGGCCAAAACGTCACCTTTGAGGGCTTGACGTCACCCTAGGGCTAGGGTTTGGTGGTGATTGAAGACACTTGGCCTTTGGAGGCCTATCACACTCATATCCAATTAAATGAATTGACCTCTTGGAGGGATATGTGTGGCAATAGCAATATAGAGTGGAGGAGTTAACTTGTTCAATCTTTCTTTTAATTCAAGCTTTCTCCCTTCATTTTATGAACCTTGATATAGAGTGGAGGAGTTAACTTGTTCCCTTCGCAAGCTTTCTTTTAGTCTAAGCACCTATTGACCTAGAGTGGTGCACTTCTTAAGTGTAGAATCTTCAAGTTGATCACCCCAAATTCATTCCACTATCAGGAGGGAAGAGGCATGTTCCACAACAACCCTGGTTCAATTGAGAGGCCATTGCACATTAACAAAAAAATTGGTTTTCTAAGGCATTTTTTGTTGTTGTGTCTATAAACTATAAGGTTTTTCTATCCAATAGGTAGCCCATTGTCATAGTACACCATGCTCAATAAAAAACACAATATTTTTAGCTCATCCACTCTTTTGATTGCTTACTAGATTCAAAATATTTGACTTGCAAGTTTTGTTGAGATTATGTAAGCAATTTTCCTTTTCAACTTATGAGCATAAAACCTCAAGTCTAAGAATGGATCAACGAATATGTTAGCTTCTAAAAATATTCCCATGTCCAAAAAACATTCATAGACTTCTTCAAAGATAACTATGCTTTTTAGAAGTGTTATTTATTGATAATCATGTATTGTTTTCCCTTGAGAAAGCATGTACTGCACATTCATCCATGTTGCATGGGGTTTATCATGTAGAGACCTTCCAATTACCATAAGAACAAGTAGTAACCCTTTGCTTTCTACTATTTTCTATAATGTAATTGTTTCTAATTTGTAGCATTTGATTTAATGAAGGAACAAGTAACTCTTTGACTATGTTTTAATTTGATGTTTTTGTAATGGATTTATGCTTAAATGCACAAAAGAATAAAATGTACATAACATTTGGCTCTCTCAAAAATGATAAGCCAAACTAGCTCTTTGTTGTAGTTGTGTATGTGCATCTTCATTGTCTTGAAAATTAGGTCTATGTCATCTAATATTGTCCCACAATGTCTCCAAAAGTCCCTTGAGCAAGGAGCACATGTTATTAACCTCTTGATACTAGTGATAAAGTTCGAAAATAATTGAATATCTAATTAACTTAATTTGTAGATTGTCTTTTTTTTTGTCGAGTTTCAACAAGTAATGAAAATTGTCAAAAATAATGATAGTATTCATGTCCAAAAATACATTATGTCTCTACAACACCGAAGAATTAAATCGTAAGTTCCAGATGCCTTTGAATTAAGTCATAAGTGCCATATGCCTTCTCACACATTCCTAGGTTTATTGGCTTTTCAATGTCATGCTTCCCTAAGTCTATCTTGCTTCAAGGTTCCTTCACTTTGCATTGTTTATAGTACGTTGTAACATGTGTTTTAGGAAAGACAAACATTGATGACCTTACAGTGACACATTGTATCCATCCATATTTTCAAGGAACATGACTCGGGAGACTTCTAATTGTGATTCAACTTAACAAATCAAATGTTCACATGTCATTGCATGTCACTAGATAGAAGTATCGTGCTACTTCATCAAGATTTCTTGAACTTGTTGCTTAATAAATTTTAATGGTTTGAACTTTAGATATAGATGCATTGTACTTTTTGTATTTATTCCCTTGTCTTATTACTACATGACCATTACCTAGATTTTGAACCTTTTGGACATTGTTGCAACTCTCGCTCCAATACTAGTGCAATCAAATTGGTTGATTGTAACATATATGGGTTCTACCTATGTGCCCATGTCTCAATATCTTCATAAGAAAACATATATTAGGCCCATGAATTCTCTCCTAACCTTGTAATTATAGAAATAAGGGTTATCTTTGATCAATAATTATTCATTTTCTTTGTAGGCCGACTAATCGACATAGTCTGAAACTATCTATATTCAAGTTGCATGACCAAATTTTCCACGGTTCTTCGAATGGATGGAGAGAAAGTTGGTAGGTTGGATAATTTGGAGTTGATATTCTTCCACACCCACTTCAAAATCGACATGGAAAATTCGAATGGATGGCGAAAACATTGGTAGGTGTGAGAATTTGGAGTTGAGATGCTCCCACACCCACTTCAAAATTGACATGGAAAATTGGGCATTGTTTAATTGTTCTATGGAATGTTTTTTTTCGCCGGAATCTGACGACAAAAATCTTCACGAAATCAATATTTTTTGTTGTTTAAAGTCCATTTCTGAATACAAAAATGCACAAACTTAATGATGCTCTCATTGATTCTCCAGTGATAGTTAAATACACAAAACTTGCTAATAATATTGAGATTGCCTATTTAATGTTGGAAAATGAGATAGCAGATGCCCTCATATAGGACCGTGTTTCAAAGTCATAACCGAGATTTCCTTATCCACACAAAAGGATGTGA
>JASDQU010311088.1:0-13524 GCA_032191745.1 Picea mariana
ATTCTTTTTATTTTTAAGTTATGTTTTTTTATTATTATTATATATTTTATATATGGTATTTGTTTATAATATTGAATAATTCATCTTGGATGAAGTGTTTGCAGTTAAAGATGAGTATATGTTCTGGATTGAAGAGTCGTCACATAATTTAATGTATCAGGTGGCAGGGATCCATGTTCCTGATGATTGTGGTTTTGTAATTCACCCAAGCATAAAGAATGTGCGAGGTAATGGCATCAGTCTGGTGGTTGATGGTGAGTTCGATAACTCGCACGAATTAGGAACCTTGCACATGACCTTGCATCATGGTGATATTCATGGCCATGAGATGTAATGAAGACTTGGTACGTCTGAAGTTAATGAGTATTATGGCCCAAGAGTGGTTAAATTATGAGGAGAAGACCATGGCTTCTTTCGTGCTTTAGCTCTACTTCCTCGGGTGGTTTGCTCTAATTCTCATCAGGATTGCATTTGTGAACTTGACTTCTTTTTTTCCGACTTATTTTCTCATGGTTCCCCATGGAGAGAAACCTCGTCCCTCCCTCATTGGTTCGTCGCGCGCTGCTAAGGCAATTGTATCAGCTACTGAATTTTACCACGACTTTGTCCCTGTGGATGACCAGGCGACCATGCTTGTGTTGGAAGCCAAGGTTAAGTTGTTCAGAGAATTTAAAGATGACAAGGAAGTTTAACAATAGGTGGGGGGGCATAATTTTGGATATGGGGTGCTCCAGGACCCGCAATTCCAAGTTTTATAGAATCTTGGAGCTTTACTGGTACACCAAAACAATGGTGGTTCTGGGAATGTTGTCTAAGGATGAAGATTTTCGACAATTGAAGCATCGCATGGAGACTCTGAAGGATCATAACACTTATCTTCTTTCTGTGGTGACCTAGATTGCGAAAAAGACATGGTGGCTCCTTTCAGCCTCCTACTGCAAGCCGACCATGGGTGGAGTCCTTTGCCACAGTTGTTGACCCAAATGTTGTGGGTCTACCATTCTCTCAAGTTCCTCATGCAATGGAATGGCATGTTTTTCGGTTTTTTAGATATAGTTTTGATCCAAGTTTTGCATGTGCAAGTCATAGGTAGTTTTAGCAGTGTCATTGTAGAGTGTAGGTCAAGAATACTCAAGGTTTTCACACATAATATTTTCCTTTTTTTGGCCTGGTTCCCCCAGGCAAGCATGCATACTTTCTCTTTCTTGGTTCAAGAGAAGTGTACGGGTTTTCTTAATATCTTAGCCAGTACAGACATCTATGTACATTTTATTAATATTAATATAGTTTCCTCTCACTTACAAAAAAAAAATATTGAGTAATCCAATTTTAATTTTTAATAGATATTATTATTTAAATTAAATTGTATGTACATAAAACTAAAAGTTTAAAAAATAATTGTGATTGCATTAAGAATAATGAGCTGCTTTATATCCCATATAATGGAAATTATAGTACATGGATAATACTTACATATTGATTTAACAAAATATATAATACTTATAAAAAATAATAATAATATTATATATTAGTTCAAATATAAATATAAATGTATATCTATTTTAAGTCTGGATTTGAATAATGCTTACATGTTAACTTAACCAAATATATAATACTTATAACAAATAATAATAATATTATGTATTACTCAAATATAAATACTAAATAATAATAATATTATGTATTACTCAAATATAAATACTAAATAATAATAATATTATGTATTACTCAAATATAAATACTAATATATATCTATTTTAAGTCTGGATTTATCAAACATCTAAAAAAAATTAAATCTCTTCAAGTGTATTTTTATTATTATTTAAAATAAATTTACACTAAGATGAAAAAAAAAATGTAACCCTACTTTTATATAAATACAATATTTATAATATTATTTCTATCTTCATTTAACTAACATATTATAAATATGATATTGATATGGATTTAACAAACATATTATAAATAAAAATCAATGTTGGAGATTCTGAAAATTTGGTTTCCACGAACTAGGGTTTCTACAGGCTACATGTGCTACCCAATGCGGTGTCATGCCCTCATGTGCACCATAATATGCAGCATTGTACTTGCGCTCTTGGTTGGTCCTGCCTGCGTAGCATGACCTCAAATGGAGGGGTGAAAAACCCCTCATACAAGAATGTTGCAACAAATGATAACGATGGATTCAGGGCCCGACGTCCCTCCTTTGAATCACTGTCACACCTCATAGAACACATGCTACAAGAATAACAAAGCCATAGGAAAAGTATGGACATGGAAGCCGAGTCATCATATCCAAAGGCATCTCGGAACTAGGTACCATGTAAATGCATACCACAAGCACCAACAACACCAAAATATGTAATAAAATCTACAAGGGTAGGAGAACATACGTAATTTATGAAAAATCACCCTTTGATAGGAAAATGTTTAGGGATCTGGCCATCCGAGAAGGATCTCATGAAATGGATCAAGCACTGATGGAATCTGAAAGGTGACTATGAATTGCAACTAAGCTTGAAAGGATTATTCACAATCATATCCTACAGCCTGGAGGATAAGGATAGGGTTTTTGAAAATGGTCCCTACTTATACAACTCGGTTGGATTATATCTGTGGTTCTGGACAGATCACTTCTGCCCGAAAAAAGAGGAATTTGCTTGTGCCCCGGTCTGGATACGCCTGTACTCCCTCCCCTAGGAGTTCTGGCTCGAGTAAATCCTGACTGGCATTGGAAACATGCTAGGAAGGTATGTCAAATCCTCAAAGGCCATGAATCAGCGAAAATATACTTTCTATGCAAGAATCTATGTTTACATGAATATCTCAAAAGCCCTACCAGGATCTATTACCATAGAGTATCAAGATGAAGAATGGACACATACAATAGACTACGAACACATCCTCTTCAGATTTTGAAAATGTCATAAACATGGACATCTCTTCAGAGACTTCCCCCTCAATGCACCAACTCGACCAACAATAGAGGAAACCCAACAAGATGGTTTCACCCACATGCAAGGACGCAATAAGAACACATCGAAAAAATCCACGCAAACATGAAACAAGCATATCCAAACTAGAAACTCCTTCGACGCTCTCAACAAACTACCGGACACAGAGGAGGTGGAAAACCCCCACAAAACTACAAAACCAGTCAAAGGAACCGTTAAGGATATGAAAACCTTTGATCCAATTTTAGAACAGATCTCAAGCCAAAATCCCCAAGCTTACACAATGCCAAGAAAAATCCCAGGTGACGATGGCAGTGGAATCATAATGAAAATAGATTAAAAGGAACTTGAAGACATCGGCCTCGATAAGCTGGAGGATACTTTCAACCAGAAAGAACTAATGTCCATTCTAGTGGAACAGCTCAAAAAAGTTCACAAAGTCTTCATTGACTCCACAGTAGGAGCCACTTCTTGCCTAGGCATACACCTAGAGCTCGATCCATATCCCAAGAGGAACTAGAAAGAAAGCAAGAGATGGGAGTGCAAGTCGACACAACAACTAATCAAGGAGGTAGGAAGCTTCATGATTAACTCAGGGAAAATACAACGCCTCTCGGAAGGATATTTTCACTCTCCCCACAATTAAATATGATGATGATCATCACTTGGAATATTAGAGGTCTCAACGAAATATCCAAACAAAGGATTCTTTGAAACTACGTTAAATCATAAAACCCTGACATATTACTACTTCAAGAAACCAAATGTGTAGGTAATATGGCAGAAGAAACATTCAAAAGATGTTGGACACACTATAACTTCACCTGCACTGACTCCAAAGGGGTAGCAAGGGGATCAACCATCCTCTGGAATCTAACCACAATCATCTTGGAACCCACCTATTCAATAGTGGGAACGCTCACCAATAAATACAAAGTAATAGGATCTAGCAAAGTAGGAGTCATTACTAATGCCTATGGACCTCGGCTCAATCAAGAAAAAGATTACTTCTTAGACAGTCTTGCTTACATCAACACACTAAGAGGACAATAATGATGGATCTTAGGAGGAGATTTCAACATCATCTTAACCCTAGAGGAAAAACGTAGGGGTCTGAAACGCTTGGACTAGGACAGTAACAAGTTTTGCCACCTTATAGATAACTTCAATCTAATTGACATAGAGACAAGGAATGGCCCCTTTACCTGGGCCAACAAATGAGCAGATACTCAACACATTTCTAGTCACTGTTGAGGAAAAGATATGAAATGATCTTACTCAATCATTTTCAGATCTTTCTTGGATAAATAAAGATAGACGGGAATATCACCCTATGTTTATAGCCATCAAAAATGTTATCCTAATTCACAAGTATTGTTTGTAAATTCTAACCTTGTACAATATTTACTGCAAACAGATTTTGAGTAAAAGAATAGAAAAGATATAATGACAAATACAAACATTA
Organism: Picea mariana; assembly: GCA_032191745.1. Lineage (NCBI taxonomy): Eukaryota > Viridiplantae > Streptophyta > Pinopsida > Pinales > Pinaceae > Picea > Picea mariana. Next base: position 4,420 of record JASDQU010311088.1, read on the forward strand.
CACAAATATGTTTCCCCTGGAAACCCAAATCGGGAAAACCAACATTTTCTATATGCATTCATTTTGTGTTACATTGTTTACAATACAATATACATATAGGATCCAGCGGCATCCAAAACCCTAACCCAATGACCTGGATTAGTCCAAAACCCTAATTCATTAACAAGAAATAGAAAACCATAGGCAAAAAACCATGTGCTGAAAAATCTCTCAAATACGTGACAAGTTTCCCGAGGAAGGTGACATGTTTCCCTAGGCAGAAGAATATAACACATACCCAACATTCTCCCACTTGTTGTTTTCTTTTCATACAAGGGGTTACAGGGTTACATAGTCAACAATCCAGGGTAGCAATGCCCATGGATCCTCTACACCAAGATAACTTCTCAGTGCTCACATATTTTGTTAATGAGTCTGCAACATTCTTCAAAGTGTCCACCTTCATCAGTGATACTTTCTTTTCTTCAATCATGTCTCTCACAAAGTGATATTGAACATCAATATGCTTTGTCTTTGAATGATAAGTTGGGTTCTTCACCAGAAAAATTACACTTTGACTGTTACACTCTATCCTTACAGCTTGTTGTACCAACCCAATACCTGAACAAAATCTTTGTAACCATACTGCTTTCTTACTTGCATGAGTGGCTGCCATGTATTCAGCTTCTGTAGTTGAAAGTGGCACTACAACCTGTATTTGCTCATCCAACTTATTGCTCCTCCAAACAGGTTAAACACATACCTGCTTGCATATCTCCTACGATCCAGATCTCCAGCCCAGTCTGCATCCACAAAGCCATGTATATCCACCACTTTTTCCAATCTTGGTCTTCCTTCGTAGCACAATCCATAGCTAGCAGTGCCACGCAAATACCTAAAAACCCTTTTTACTGTTGTCCAATGCTCCTTCACTGGTTTTGTCATATACCTTCTCAAAACTCCCACTGCATGTGCAATGTCCGGCCTAGTACAGACCATTGCATACATCAAACTGCCAACTACACTTGCATATGGAACATGAGACATGTCCTCCTCTTCTTCATGTGTCTTGGGACACTGATCCGCAGATAACTTTACACCAACAGGAATAGGAACCTTGGCCGGTTTACATTTCTACATATTAAACCGCTGCAATATTGTCTCGGCATATTTTCTCTGATTTAACCTGAGTTTCCTCTTTTTCCGATCTCTTTTAATTTCCATGCCGAAAATGAAATTTGAAGCATTGAGATCCTTCGTGTCAAATTTAGAGGACAACTGAGTTTTCACATCCTAGATAATATCCTTATTGTTTCCTATCAGCAACATGTCATCCACATACAAGACCAAATAAATCAAATGATACCCAATTAATTTAAAATACACACAGTGATTCTCTTTGCTTCTTGTGAAGCCAAGTCCCGGCATATAAGTATCAAATTTTTGATACCACATCCTTGGTGATTGTTTTAAACCATACAGGGACTTTTTCAGCTTGCATACCAACTCCTTTCCCTTCACAGCATAACCTTTTGGTTGCTTCATATAGATTTTTTCTTCCAGATCCCCATGTAGGAATGATGTCTTCACATCCATTTGTTCTATTTCAAAATCAAATGCAGCAACGATAGATAACAAAAATCTTATGGAGGTTAAATTGGCAACAGGAGAAAAAATCTCACCAAAATCAATTCCCTCAACTTGGGAATAACCCTTTGCTACTAACCGAGCTTTGTATTTCTCCACTTTTCCTTCTGCATTTATCTCCTTTTTAAATACCCATTTGCTTCCAATGGGATTTCTTCCAATTGGCAACTCCACTAGATCCCAAGCCTCATTCTTATCCAAAGATGCCATTTCTTCATCCATGGCCCTTTTCTAGAGATTTCCATCCTCTGAATCCACTGCCTCCGTGACAATTCTAGGATCATCATCAGTAACAGACAAAGCAAAATTTGAACGGAAATCAGATGGACTATACCTTTCCGTTAGCCTTCCTTCTCGAACCGATCTCCTCAATACTGGAGTATGAGGATCTTCTTCTTATGATTCATGTTTTTCTGTAGAGTCTAATTAATCATCCTTTAAATCAAACTCTATCTTCTCTGGTTCTTCCTTACTTGGTAGGACTTCTTGTTTAACAACATCCTTCATTTCTCTAAATACCACATCTCGTCTATACACTACCTTCTTAGTTTCTGGGTTCCAAATCTTATAACCTTTGAGACCATCTTTATATCCAATAAAGATACACTTTTCATCCTTCTTATCCAGCTTACTCATGTTTTCCTTTGGAACATGAACATATGCATCACAACCAAATACCTTGAGATGTGTGAGAGAAGGTTCCTTACCAGTCCATACCTCTTGTGGAGTCTTGTCATCCAATGCTGATGAGGGTGATCTGTTGACCAGGTAACATGCAGTACCCACTGCCTCTGCCCAGAATTATTGCCCTAACCCGACATCACTGAGCATGCACCTTTCTTTTTCCATCAGCATCTTGTTCATCCTTTCTGCAACTCCATTCTGTTGAGGTGTATATGGAGTAGTCTTCTGCCTTGCTATACTGCACTTCTTACAGAATTCTTCAAATTCATTTCTGCATAACTCTCCGCCATTATCTATCCTCAACACCTTAATTATTTTCTTTGTTTGATTCTCAACAAGAGCCTTAAACTCTTTAAACCTGTCAAAGACTTCAGATTTCTTCCTGAGGAAATATATCCAAGTCTTCCTTGAGAAGTCGTCTATAAATGAGATATAGTACACAAATTTTCCCAATGATGGGACCGACACAAGTCCAAAAACATCACTGTGAACTAGCTGTAAAATTCCTTCTGCCCTCGTTGCACCAGAGGGGAATCTTACTCAATTTTTCTTCCCATATAGACAATGTTCACATAAATCAAAATCCAGAGAGTAGTTAGACATACCTTCAACCATACCTTTACCATGTAGTAGTCAAAGACCCTTCTCTTTGATATGCCCCAGTCTTTGATGCCACAACATAACCTTTTCTCTAGAGACTGTAGGAGTTCTTTCTTCTTCAACTCCAATATCAGGAACAATGGAACTATTACACCCATCACTAATAGTGCTTCCTTGCATATTATATAGAGTTCCAAACTGAACTCCCTTTAGCAACACCATTTCTCCTAGAACCATCCTGCAGGTTTTCTTTTCAAATATTGTTTTTACCCCTGCATCGTCCATTTTTCTTACATAAATCAAATTTATGGCCAAACCTGGGATGTGCAAAACACCAGGAAGTGTTCTAATCCTTCCATCTATGAGCCTCAACTTGACTCTTCCTCTTCCTATGATTCTGGTTGTTGAATCATTACCTAAGAAAACATTACCTCCATCATACCTTTCATATTCACATAATCACTCCCTGTGGTGAGTCATATGAAAGGATGCACTAGAGTCAACCAACCATGCCTCATGATCTGCATGTGTGCTTGAAGAGGCCAAGTACACATCCCCTCCTTCTTCCTTGGAGGTATTTTCTTCTGTAGAATGAGATTCTTCAGATCCCTTCTTTTTCTCAACCATGGATCTACACTACTTCTTGTAGTTCCCTTATTTTCCACATCTCCAACATACCCTTACAAACTTTCTGGGAGATTTAGATCTACCCTTAGACTTAGATCTCCCACTTGAGAAATTAGATCTATTCCTTTTCTGGGAACATCCTCTTGCAAATAATGCGTATGTGCTCTGTCCTTCCATATTCTTTCGTCTCATCTCCTTCAACAACAAGGATGAGACTACTTCCTCAAACATCAAGGAAGTTGTATTACTACCTATGGCCACAACTAGACTATCCCACGAGTCTGGTAAAGAACACAGTAAACTGATACATTTATCTCATCTGAAATTTTAATCTCAACAGATACTAACTGACTTACCACAGTATTGAAGGCATTCAAATGCTATGCTACCAAGTCTCCATCTCTCATCCTCAGGTTATACAGTGTCTTTCTTAGGAATAGTTTATTCACTAGGGACTTAGACTAATACAACTTCCCCAACTTTTCCCATAAATCCTTGGTTGTAGCTTTCTATGACACATTTAGTAATATTGAATCAAAGAGAAACAGTCAGATTGTGCTATTTGCCTTCTGATCCAACTTTTTCTAGTCATCTATTGAAGTTCTTATAGGTGCAGTACCTAGATCTACCACGATCCACTGATATTTGTCCACCAACAGATCTTCCATATTGAGCTTCCACAACTCAAAACTTTTCCCATTTAACTTCTTGATCTCCATCTTCGAATTGCTTGCCATTTCTTTTCACCTAAAAAATCAATACCATAGATCTCCCACTGTAACAAGGGTTATCACAGTCCCGAGCCAAACCCTTGACCACAAAGGCATCCCCCTGAAGCCAATAAAGCTCTGATACCAAATGTAAATTCTAACCTTGTACAATATTTATTGAAAGCAGATTTTCAGTAAAAGAACAAAAAAGATACAATGACAAATACAAACATTGCACAGAGATTTTTCCCCTGGAAACCCAAACTGGGAAAACCAACATATTCTATGTTCATTCATTTTGTGTTACATTGTTTACAATACAATATACATATAGGAGCCAATGACATCCAAAACCCTAACCCAATGACTTGGATTAGTCCAAAACCCTAATTTATTAACCGAAAATAGAAAACCATCGAAAAAAAAAAACATTTTCCGAAAAACCACTCAAATATGTGACACGTTTCCCGAGGCAGGTGACTCGTTCAAATAATATAACACATACCCAACATTGTTTACAAGTGCTTAGGCTAGTTTTTTTTTTAAATAAAAGCTTGTTGAAAAATTCATTATTTATGTGATTTTCTTAACATAACAGATGCTGAAATAAATATAAAGATGGAAGTAAAGACACCAAGTCAATAATCAAAACAAATGAGACATAAAGCAATCCTTTATTTCATTCCAATTCATCAAAGAATCATTCTCTTTACAAAATTTCCTGAGAAATTTTTGGACCAAAGTCAAACTTAGACGTCCTCGATGAAACATACAAAAGGACTTCTGACATAAAGTAAATAAATGAACTTTAAAAGCAGGATTAGCTTGCCACATATTGTTGCCCACTCGACTCTGCACAATATCTTTTGTTAGTTATGAAATCTAATTCACAAACAGACAAGTCTACAAAGACTATCAAAGATAGATCAACACCTGTGAAAAACAAGTGTCTGAATGATGTAATTTAGCCTTGAATCTTATTGTCTACAATAAGACCCTACTATCATAAAAAAGAATTAGGCTTCTAATGAATTAATCAATGAATGAAAACTGAATTATCTCAACAAAAAATCAATGACAAAACCTTAGTATGCTTCTCATTCTATTCTTCCCTTGTTCCTCCCTTTCCTTTTGCCTTTAAGTAAATTAGAATTGGTTGAAGTAGTTGAACTACTTCCTTAGTTAAGTTAACTAAAATTCAACCAACTTTTAGTTAAGGGGGAAAAGTAATAAATCATAATAAGGGTTTTTAAATAAATAATAACTAGTAGGTGGGACCCCTTATGACTCCCTTTATATTTTAACAATCATAAAACAACTAGTTAATCAAACAAAACATCCCTCCTTGTGACTCCCATCATCACATTCATATTTGACAATTTATCTCAATTATAATTGAAATTATTTCCAAAAATATATTACCCATATATCCAAAAAAAGTGTGTTGTCCAAAATTTCATAAGTCAACTATTCTCAACAATTAATAAATAAAAACTTAAAATCCATATTTTCCACTCTGGGAGGCAATCTTTCCCTTGTTGTTGTTGTCACCTTTTGATCTCTCTGAATTTGCCTTAGGCTGTGTGGAGCCTTTAGGCCTAATCTCATTGATCACATGGAAGCAATCATCTCTCAAATGCATGTGGAAGGACATGGATTTATCAGAGTCATTTGAGGGTGAGGAAGGGGCAACAGTGGATTTTTATTTGCCAGGGGCATGGTGGGCCTCGGTTTTCAACCTTTTGCTTGCATGGGAAGACTGAACTGGTGAGTGGACAGGGGCAGCTTGGACAATTTTATTGATAGGCGGGGGAGCAAGTAAAGACAAGTTAGGCCAGCCACAATGTTGGGAGACTGTCAGGTGGACAATCTTTTGCCATCCGTCGTTTTTAGGAACTTCAAGTTGTAGTGAGACATGAGGAGGCACAGGGATACCAGGGACCTGTGGGGCTTGGAAGGGAGGCCTTTCAGGCCTAGGTTGGACCACTCATTTTCCAATCCAGTTTAAAAACTCAACTTGAAATAGATGGCCTAACTCTTGCAAGTCTGCATCAAAGTGTATAGAGAATCTTGGCCTTCTAGGGCCCCTGTTCCAATTACCTCTTCCTCGGTTACCTATGTCGTGGCTACCTCTGCTGAAAAATCGCATTCATGTATGCATAATTGATTAGCAAATAGTTTCTTTGACAACCATACATGACAATTCTTTTAAATATAAAATAACATTTGGCTCAGCAACATATCAGACTCATGCAATCCAATCCATACAAATTGTTTAATAGTTGTCAATGATCAGGGGGTGAACAAAGGTTCTGGGATATGTGAGGGATTGTATTGAGCAAAAAATGTTAAAATGAGTGGGAAAAGATCATGATTACTGCTCACAGACAAAAAACAATCAACTGTAATGTAAACCAAAAGAACACATCACTGTAATCCATCCCTGCAATCCTTAAACTGTCATAATACAAAACTTATCTTAACCATAATTAAATTTTAGGAACGGGGAGTGAATAGTGAATATGGGAAGGCGAGGGGAATTGTAATTAGTGAAAAGTGAAATAATGGTAGGGAAAAGAGTGGATACTATTCGAAAAATCAATTAAGTAATCCATAAAAACAGTTTTGTATTCAATACAACTATTCCAGCATCAATTAAACAATTATTGTGGCCAATTAAACAATACTCTGTGTTAAAACTTGTTCATTGTCCACATTCAATTTCCTCAAAATCTTTCAATTAACACAGAATAAGCATACTCAGAATCCTCATGACTTCACCCATCTTGTTAAAATACTATTGTTTCTTTTTCATTTACTTCCCTTTCATATTTAAAAAAAAATCCAAGGAACACACAGTCATTTGTTTCAACTCTATTCAGCACAAAAACATCACCACTGCCCATAATTTAATTCTTCAAATCAAACACCGACACAAGCTCTTTTAAAATGTGTCCGATTCCATTCCTTTAACTAATTTAACAATTAAATTGCAATGAAACCATACTACTAAAAACCTTGTGCCCATCTTTGATGGTGCAATAAAACGATACGATGCACGATATCCATAAATCATACACAGTAGACAGCCAAGCCACAATTATCAATACTTAAAATTTCAATAATCTCGATCGAGCAATTTAAACACATAGTAACAACAACCATCACTTCAATTTATACCACATTGTAGGAAACACACAGACCGACGCATAACGCAAAGAAACATTTATGTGACTATACATATCCAATTACTCCCAACCAACCAATTAAACCATGTTGAGCTATCGATTCAACTGTCATAATAAAATAATCCAGGGACTATATACCAATTATCATTTTCGATTACAACTGTGTAATCAACCCGATCAAACATAGACGAACCAATAATCAAAACCACTGTCAACGCTACTCAACCAACTCAGGATAGTCAACAAGATACCGGACAGGGTGTAACTGGTTCAGTTTATCAAAATTGGGCTATGTGACTAATGAAAAAATAACCAAGGGTTCGCTCGGTGGAACCAACACAGGGAAACTGGAGGTCAACCTTATCGACAGTGGGTGAGAAACCCTTGAGACAAGCAAGGTAGAACCACACACATTATAACCCTTGTCTTGTATGATAGGGTGACAGTTCGACCCCAAGTAGGAGAGACTATGAACAGAGGAGAAGAGGTTTCTTACTGGACAGTAAACAACACCGAGAACACGCAGGGGCATAAACCTCGTGGTTTTCCCCAAAAGCCGAATAATGTTGATAGAACTGCAGAGCCCAGGTAATAGCAACCAACCCTAAAGCAAGACTCTTGGAATAATAGCCACCATAACCAACTGTGTAGATACCAATAACATAAAACGAGCCCACGACTAGGTGGAAAATGATATGCAATGACCCAAAGGTGGTTCAAATCATACACAACAACCCCATAATATCAAATACAACCAAGTGTGGTTATAATGAATGTGAGGAGATGACCAACAAGGCCAAACAAAATGAAAACTAAAACCCTCCAACAAAAACCCATAGAGACAACAGAGAACCATCATGGATTCCACCACACAGAACAACCAATGAAATCACGACTTCAACCAACAATTTTTCCATTTCCAACGAATAATACAAACAACCATTCCAGAGAAAACATCATTTGTTTACACAGTTTCCATCCTTAAGAAAACACAGACCAATACATCATCGAGCCAACGTTTATTTAATAACAGAGTGAGTTCATGGATGGGAGAAAAAAACATACCTGTAACCAAATGGCCTTAAAAATGCGAGCTTGGTTGAGCACTTCCTTCCACACCTGAATATCGGAGCTTAACCACAACAAAAATCAAATGAACAATAACCAAGCTAGGGTGGCGTCTAGTGGGAGAAGTATGGAGTGGCATGCATTTACTACACATCGCTTCCATCCTCCTTTCAATCAATTGTATGAAAAACCCTCGATGTCAAATAAGGTATTTCTAATGAAGAGATTATTTAATATGAATATTTCAGAAGATGGGTCTGTTGCAGATCATTTAAATGATTTTAATTCAGTTACTAATCAACTAAGTTTTGTAAAAGTGGACTTTGATGATGAGGTCAGGGCTCTTCTAATCTTGTGCTCATTGCCTGAAAGCTGGAACGACTTGGTCATGGTTGTAAGTAACTCTGCCTCTAGTTCAAATACTTTAAAATTTGATGATGTTTTTGGTGTTATCCTTAGTGAGGAAATGCGACGGAAAAGCACAGGTGAGACATCAGGTAATGCGTTGAACATGGAGAATAGGGGAAGACAAAAGGATAGAGGAAAGGGCCCAAGGAGCCATGGGAATTTTAGGAAGGACGGATCCGAATCCAGACTTGGAA
>JASDQU010311096.1:0-11952 GCA_032191745.1 Picea mariana
CATTAATAAACTGCTCCAAGTGGCCGCGTTGGCTGGGGCCGTGGATGTTTCCCCGTAGGGGTTTTACCACGTGAAAACATCGGTGTGTTGATCTTTGATCTGGTTATGTGAGTGGTTACTGAAGGTGTTCGTCCTCTGTTGGAATACCTGTGTTGTCGAACAGACAATGAGATGTAGGTTCTTTACTTTTTCTTTCCAGCATGCATTTAATTGACCGATCCATTTTTTGGATGGGAGATCTTGTTGTTTTCTTCTTGTTTTTGTCATGTTGTTGACAATGGTGACAAATGGAAGCACCCTGTCTAAATAAAAATGTTATTCATCTTTTAACTCCGCCTACAAATGTTTGAGCAAATTATGTGACCTCATTCCAAGGGAAGTCATGGTTTGTGATGTTTCCCACACCTCAGTAATCAATTCCATTATTTTCTTGATATTATTCTCCACATATCCTCTACATGATGCGAAGAGGTTGGAGGATCCTTTTAACTTGGCTGCAGGGGTGGCAGGTGTTAACACATATTCTCGTTCTTCCACCTCAGCTCCTGCATGTTGACACCCGCATATTCTCAGTCGTTGTTTTTTCACCACAGCCTCCCGCCTGGTCGTCGTCCAGTTAGCTTTCATGTCGTTTGCACCAGATCCTCGTCAGCATCCAACGCAGATCCAGATGGCCAAGAGCAGGGTAAGGTCGTCACGTTTCCAGGTGTCGAGTTTACTTTGGCCTATCTGGACCCTAAGAAAGACAATTAATGAAGTTGGAGAGCAGTGGTTGAACATTGTTTCCCCATAACTGGAAATCTCAAAAGGATTGTCAGCAAGTCGGCTCATCTGCAGGTCCCTCCTGAAACCCGATTGCATCTGACATAATCTCACGTCTAACAGAATACTGCATGCTCAGTTTGCCAGAGAACATGCATACGTAAAACTTCGAAATTAATGACTCAAACATGCCTATATTGTCACGGGCGAATTTATCTGAGTATAGAGGAGTCATTTTGATATTTTGTTATGGTCGATGGTTGAGCTAGGCTCCGCATTATAAAGCCTTAATGAAAGCTCCGATTATCTGTTAGTAATAGGATTTGAGATTTCCTATTTAATATAAGTCAGCTTCTTTCCATCTCTTTGTAAAATTTGTTTTAGAACACTCGAGCATGGAGGATCCAGTCGAGGGTCGTATGCTGTTGTTATGAAGGTTTGATTTCGATAGTATCGTGACCAATTTTAATCAATTTGTTTTGTTATCGTTTTCTCTCTCACACTGAAAAGCTCAGACATGGATGATCCAGTCAAGTTGTTGTAGCTGCATCGTGATGTATGTATGATCATTGTGTTGTTATGTCTGTGTTTCTTAAATATACTTCAGTGTCTAAAACTTTGAATCCAAGAGGATATTGTGTTTTAGTTTTTTCTCCTTAGGTTGCTGGAAAACATGATGTCCATAGCAGACCTCTATATTCTCCTCACCAATTCTTATTTCTATTCACCTTTAATCCAACTTACTAACTGAAGTTGATAATGAGCTCACTTGCCTATGCATACCAGTCCAGTTTTCTGAGTTAAAGCGATATCATCTGGAGTCTGCACCCATTTGACCTCTTTAAAATTATTTGTGACATACAAACTGATATTGGGCTTACTCTCTCTGCAATCATAGGGTGACTTCTAGTGCTAACAGCAGGCATGGCTATTGCCAAAGGATTGGAAATTAATGGAATAGGAATCAAAGATTTTTCCAATTCCTTGACCTGATCCTTCAGTCTGGCATTCTTGGCGTCGATGCCTCCAATGGAATCATCAAGAGCATCTGCGGTCACTATGTGAAGTCAACATATTTAGGACGACCACATCTTTGCAAGGTTAACCTTTGAACAAGATTTTCCTTTCTTATTTTTTACATCATTTTTTTCAATAAATAATTTTTTGGACTGGCTGTCAAAAACAATGCTATGGAACACGAAGGATTCATTTTCGTCAACATTTTTGCTATCAGATATGTCCATTGGATGACTATGTTGGATCACGTCGGCAGGCTGATCAAGGTAGTGGACTACGTTATCCATATCAGGCTCAAGTTCCATGTTTTCACTCTGAATTTCGAGCACTTCCGCCTGTCCCACAATTTTTTTTCTCTTCTTGTCCACTAGAAGCTTGTGAGAACTATCAATTTTAGGGTGAGGAGGATCATTATATCCTCCTCCATTTGAAGAACTCTGATTTTCTTTGTTTTTGTGGTGGGCCATTGGAGCGATGCTCCAGGATGTCGTACTTTTTGGAGTGTTATTTGTTGATTGAACACTCTTCTCAACGGGGCCTTTTCCCTATTGCTTGTACAAATCAGTGGTGCTTTGCAGTGTGTCTAGGTCATCGACATCAGAAGCATGAGCATTGTCATCAGTGTCTCTATTTTCGGTCAGGTGTTTTTTGAAAAAATAATTGTCGAAGCCAAGTGTTTGTAAATGTTGTAAAAAAACATTATTGGGGTCGAACCCTCTTAGGATTTCAGGATATCTTAGGTTCAAGTTGCTAAAATGAGCTGCAAATTTGTCAATTTTGTTGACGTTCCTCAACACGAAGTCCCCGACTTTCTAAGACAGAGTGATGAACTGTTTTTTTCTCTTCTCTTGAAATAGATGCAACCAATAGTTGTATTGCCTTGCTACTTCTATAACAAACATTATGTCTGTAATGTGACATGGAAGGAGAGCAGGTTTTTTCCTGGAGCCACAAATCCTTATCACGGTGTAATTATCCATATGTTCAAGTGCCCCCTTCCTGTCCAAAAGCATGGTTTCCTAGTCATATATGTGAGGATCATCTTCTCCTAGCAACAAAACTTTGAAAACAGACACAAAGCCATTAAAAACCTCATAAAAGCAGTGGGAGGCCTTGTGCTTCCACAAGACCTGGTACCAGAATGTTACTGGGTCGAATTCCCAGTTGACCTTCTTGGACAGAGACAATTTTGGAAACTGGCAGCAGTTTCCTATCGAAAAAACTAATTAGGATGACATATAAAATTTCTTCTCCTTTTTGAAGCTTGAAAATTGGGAACAAATTTCATGGCAAATTATCTTGGCCCAATAAAAAAATGGCTTGTTCCTTGACTGTGAAATACAAAATATAAAGAGCCAATCAGGAAATAGTTGTTGTGGACTCATGTCTCATTATTCTTGTAAACAACCAGGCAATTTCTCGGAATGGATTTCTAAATGAACTAACCTAACAGCTTGTCATATCTTCAAGAACTAACATTGGGTCTTCCAAGAAGTCGGGCAAGAGGTCCAACCCATTATTATGCTTTCTTAGGAACTGCATGGAATCTTCTCCTTTGAATGTCAATGTTGGCTCCGACAATCTTAACATCTTGCGGAAGACTTGAGGTGACAAAAAAATAGAAGAGTGGTCTCATAGTGGAAGAATTCTTTGGTTTGAAATAAATTTATCGACGCACCAAGAGACCAGCTCCTTACAGTCAAACAATTCAGGGACACAGCCTGCACGAGAAATCCCAGAGGTATAAATTACTTCGTTATTTGTGGCAGGGGATGAGTAATAAGAATATTCCCTGAACCACTGGAATTTATGGTCTTTGCGCCCGAAGATATTCACTGTATCTCCATAGAATTGTTGTCGAGATGATGCCATAGGTTTATGAGAATGTTTGTTTGCTTCAGACGATGGTTGGAATGAGCAGTTGGAAACGATAATATAACTCTCCACAAATGTTGGTTCAATGTTTATGAATGGGAAAGATCCTCAAGCCTTTCTCTCATTAATGACAATCTCTATGGGTTCTGCATTAGGAGTTGTTAGCAGTAAAGCTTACTTATTGCATATTTAGAAGTGCGAAGGTGGCGGGTATGGTGAAGAGAAATTAAGTATTGGAGGTTTCGTGAACGTGCCAACCAGACGATGTGCGAACAACATTTCATGATTTTGAAATAAACACTCGGAAGGGATAATATAACCCTCCACAAATCTTGGTTTAATGCATATTAATAGGAGATCTCCTCAATCCTTTCACTCATCAATGACAGTCTATATGGTTCTTGTACAATGAGGATTTAGAATTAAATGTCACTAATTCCATATTTAAAAACAAGATATATATATATATATATATATATATAAACATTTTTTTATTATAGACAAGTGCGAAGGTCATGGAGACAAGGAGAGAAAGGAACAATTGGCAAGGTCTGAAAAGCGGTCAGGCGGGATTCAAAAGAGGGTTATAGGGGATACTCAGGAAAGGTGAGTGTATGACGGTCAAATTTTATGTATCAGAATTTTTAACTGCAAAACGTGTAAAATGGAAGAGAGCATGATGGGGTAGTTCAATGACCGATTTGTATATTTGTGGAATTCCAGGAAAGTGGCTAAGTATGGAATAGGGAAACGGTCGGTCAGACTCATTTTCGAAATTGGGCATTGAATATATCATGAACACACCAAATCGACGACACGCAAATGACATTCCATGATGTTTTAAATTAACACTCGGAAGGGATAATATAACCATCTAGAAATTTTGGTTTTATGTGTATTAATGTGAGATCTCCTCAAATCTTGGTTTAACATTAACGCTTGCTAATTGCATACTTAGAAATAAGATCTTATATATAATTGATAATTGTTAATTGCAAAGGGCGCGGGCACGGGAACAGGGATTAGGAATTGGATATTTTTTGAACCCGCCAACCCTATGATCCACGAAATAAATTTGAAGAAATGGTGAATTATGGAAAGCGGATGGATGGGATTCAAAATGGGGTGACAATAGTTCCACAGGAGACGTAAGGACCCGACGGTCAAATTGTATGTCTCGAAATTTTTCAGTGCAAAATGTGTACCACGGAAGAGGGCATGATAGGTAGACTGTAATACTGAAGATCGTATGATGTGAGTCAGGTTGTAAATTTGTATATCGCCAAAGTCAGGGTACTGTTTGCAAGTCAAAAAACAATAGAAGTGCAATCTAGAGCCCTCCTACCTGGGAATCGGCAAGCGGTCGATCGGAGTCGCGATATAAAAGAACAAGTGAAAACGTGAACCTACAAGTCTGCCAACCCTCGTAGCTAGAAATTTTCATAAAAACGACTAAGTGACGAGAAAGATAAAGTGTAGGGAAAAGAGAAACGAGGATTTGGTTAAGTATAGAAGACAAAAAAGAAGGAATAGTATATTCACATCTGTAATAGATATCCCATTTCCTGGCAAGATATTTTCTGCATGTTTCTAGAGAAGTTATATACTTATTGCATATACTTGGAAAGAAGTGCGAAGGTGGTGGGCACAGAAAAAATGACTAGGAATTGGAAATTGTCTGAACCCACCAACCCGGCGATTTGGGAAAGAGATTGCAAGAAATGGCCATGGAAAGTGGTCGAATGGGATTCAAAATAGGACGACAAGGATTCCCGAGGAGACATCATGCCCCGACAGTCAAATTGTATTGATCGAAACTTTTGAGTGCATATTGTGTAACACGGAAGAGGGGTTGATGTAGGAATCCGAAAGGAAATTTGTATATCGTGGAAGCGAGGGGGTTGTTTGTAGGTCAAGGAACACTGGAAGTGAACTCCGCCTATCTGGGAATCCGCAAGTGAAAAAAGTGGGGCAAGTATGCAATTGGAGGCGTGAAGGAGATTCTAAGAAATGGTAAAATATGGAAAGCGGATGCAGGGACTTCAAAACGGGGTGACAATAGTTCCCCATGAGACGTGAGGACCCGAACGTCAAATTGCAGGTCTCGAAACTTTCGTGTGCAAACTGTGTATCATGGAAGAGGGTATGTTGTGGGAGTGCATCAATAAATTTGTATATCACGGAGGTCCGGGTGCTGTTTGAAGGCCACAGAACAATGGAAGTGCAATATAGCGTGCACTTTCCCAGGAATTCGCGATCTAAAAAGTGCCTAGGCATCGAATGGCTAGTGGTTGGTTGGAGTCACGATATAAAAGCATGAGCACAAATGTGAACCCATGAGTTAGCCAATGCATGCATTGAGACATTTTTGGAAAAATGAGAAAGAGAGAGTAGAGGGGAAAAAGAAACAGGAACTTGGTCAAGTATAGAAGATGGAAAAGAAGTTCCAATATATTCAAATCTGCAATAGATATTCCATTTCCTAGAAAGATATTTTTTGTATGTTGCTGGAGAAGTTGTATACATATTGCATATACTTGGAAAGAAATTTGAAGGTAGCGGGCACAGGAAACATCAGCTAGAAATTTGAAATTTCCTGAACCCGTGAAGTCGATAATCCATGAAAGAGATGTCAAGAAATGGTCAAGTGTGGAAAGCGGTCAGACATGATTCAAATAGGGTGACGGGTTCCTGAGGGGACGTAAGGCCCCGACTGTCAAATTGTATATATCAGAACATTTCAGTGCAAAATGTGTATCACAGAAGAGGGAATGATGTGGGAGTCTAGAAGTAAATTTGCATATTGCAGAAGCCAGAGTGTTGTTTGTAGGTCACAGAACAATGGAAAGTGCAATTTAGACAAAGGGAAAGCATTGGGTCGAAAAGCATGAATCCGCCAACCCACGCAACAAGACATTTTTTGAAAAAATGACTAAGTAACCAGAAAGAGAAACTACAGGGGATAAAAGAGCGGGAAAATAGAAAGGTGGAGGGAAATTTTCATAAGAGGGAATTGGTTTCAAACAAGCCCCATTGTTGCAAAACCATGATTTTCTAGTAATTGTTAGCAAATGCTTTGTTGAAGATTAGATTTTTATTGCAACTTGTGGGAGTAAGTGTGTTTTTGATACATTCTTCCATGATTGTAACATATTAACTTAAGTATTAAACTTCTTGCATTATGGGTTGTTAGTGTTGTGTCCTTTTTGTTATTCGAATGAGCAAAAGAAGGGCACTTGCAAGTCTAGTTGGGCCTGCTAGATAAGACAGAGGTTAGTGTATGAACCAAATGATTCAATCACATGAAATAAACAAACAATTAAGCTAAAAACAACTAAATAAATAAAACTAAAATGCATGAGAAAATTAGAACCAAAATCAATCAAACAAATGGCCAATAATCATGCCACCAATGAAGAATTATATTAATGGGAAAGCATTGTAGAGAAAGGAGGAATTATGGATCCCCTCTTCCTCTTTGGGAGGGCTCTTGAGTCCCCTATGTGAGAGATCTTCTTACAAAGGGTAAATTAGAAAGAAAATGGTGAAGAAATCCAAGCTTATTCCCTCAAGAGTTAAGGTGAATAGCTTAACGAGATGATGCTACTATGCTCCAAGAAGAAAAGAGGTTTCTTGTAGGAGAATAGAGTCAGCATTACAATACAATGGGATTCTTGAATTCATAGTGCATCGATGGCCTCTTTTTATAGAAAGTGTTTGAGGTAATATCCAATCGGTCTTTAGTGTGAACAAGGGGCCCTTCAGGGCACCCTTAGGTCTTTGACCAGCCCCCCATTCAGATTCAACTCAGATTGGAGGGTCAGATCAAGTTGGGAGTTGGTGTAGAACTGAGTGAGGGGCCGACAATAACCATAAATGTGTCATTCACGGGAGTGCGCAGATTTTCTTGTACACAGTCATGCATCAGGTGCATGTGTTCTTTTCTGGCCATTTTGGCCTACGCACATGCACGTGCTTCCTTTAGTGTTTCAGCGCATGTCAATTTTTTGACCAGTTGTATAGTTTGTGTCTTTTGGAAATGCATTTTTGGGGCTGTAGGTGAACTAATAGGTGTTTGGAGTTGTTGTATTCCTGTAATCATTTGCGGACGAAATTTCAGTGATAAGAGATGCCCCCTGATGTGTGAGCTTAGGAGCATACATATAGTTGAAACACATCAATGTTTCTTCTAATGAGAGTACCATTGTTGATAGGAACTACAATAGAAATCTGTCAGAGGGAGAGGGGAAACTGTGAGACCCAAACCTTTCTCTAGGTAGGGGAGAATAAAATCTGTATACAAAATGAGGAAAGCATGCCCCATGCTTGTGTCATGTAACTCAACAATATAAGACAATAACTGAAGTTGTATGTTGATGTAGATAACTGTAATGCCCTCTGGGGCGGTTTGATAATGGCAGATGAAAATTTTGATGGTGAACATACTCTAAAAAGAGGCAATGACACCTGTAAGAAATGTTGATGACACACTTGCATTGATGGCCTGACAAATTCAGAGGTCTTCGGCTAGTATAAAACAACTGCAATAGTCGCATAGTAAGACCCACCATAACAAGAGGTTGTGTTGAATTCGAATGTTATGGGGGTCAACGACAGTAGAGAGCAATGATGGTTCTCTTTGTGCCATCCGAGACTCCTCATTGTTAAGGTAATGAGAGTCAAGATACTATCACCCTTCTAGAAACTTTGTTGATGTCGACAAAAAGGGAGACACGACTCCAAGAAGAAAAATGGCTTCATGAAATCCACTGGATAAGATCAGGAACTAATGAGGAGCATGGACGAAGTCAAGATGTGGTGAGACTCAAGACTGCCCTTGGTTGGGGATAAATGTAAAGTATGATTGGCAACAATCGTGAAACTGGATCTAGCATCAGGGGATGACTAGATGTGGGTTAAATTGCGCCAGAGGCGTGACAAAGTGGACAAACTCAGAGATTAGGGATACATGGACTGTGGGATACTTGGGGTTTATGGATGATGTCAACATGAGTGAAATATATTGAATTCCCCAACCAAGGTTGACATGGGTTGTATTTTCTAGGAAAAGAAGGTCGCCAAGGGTGACAACAAAAAGCTATGTAAATGTTGGAAACAAAAGGCTTTTTAAAATGACCAAATGAATAAAGAATAATTTGGGATGAGTGTACAGATACATAAATGGGTTCTGCAGTGCAAGATGGCTTGGCCTCTGAGGGCGCAAGTTGCGTGGAGAACTGGTGGAGGGTGGGGGGCCCATGGGTGGGTTTCTGTATGAGGTAAATGACTGAAGGACAATCTGCAGATGGACAAACTGATTGTGGAGGGAATGGAGGATTAATGATACTGCGAAGGCACATTCAAACTTGAACCATGATGAGATAACCTAGGATTCCATTTGGAAATCTATAAAAAATGAGGAGAAGGAGTATGTGGCTGATTCTCGAAAATGCGTAAGACTATCAGGACTCCCATCCCTAGGGGGTAAAATCCTCATTAGTGTCAAAGTGCTAAGGGGGACTATGAATGGGACAACTCATGTCGGGAAGAATGCTACTAGGTGGCATTACCAAAATGCAGTGGAGGTGATAGTACTACAGAGCCAGATGTGTGGATCCTAGACGCAAATGTCAGTGGGTGTGACTGGGAGATGCAATTGATATTCAAAGGGAATGATTACATGTCAGTGTCGATCATATACCTGAAGGGGTTGCGTTGGTTTGATATGACCAAGTACCTACACACATTAAAACCGAATACCCGATGTGAACAATATCTTAAGATAAAGAACATATAAAATCTATTTTATAATTTTGAACATGAGCATGCGTACCTAGACATGATGTGAGAAAAATGCTCCCACGGGGCCGAGTATGGATGGTGACCCGGGGAATGTGACTGTGTAGACGGCGGGATCCTGATCCTATGGCTGAAGATGGATTGGAAAACAGAGACTTTGAGCTGCTGTAACTGAGTGTGGAAGTTTGGAAAAAGGGCCTATATATAACTGTGGGGCCCATAATGCCACCCCATTTGTACCTGATGCTATAGTGAGTTGATAAGAGGACTTTAGAGGAGATTTGGAGATTACGGGAGTTCGAGCCCACTGATCCAGGATTTACGAGAGCTAGGTTAGTGGTCTCATCCTCCTGCATAGTAGATAGGTTCTATTTTCTGGGCAGGGTCATATGGATGGCCGTGCTAGGGGTTTTTGTAGGGGTGGGCCCATTAATGTGCGGGAGAGGAAGGATACCCGCACTGAGATGTGCGGGTATAATTTCTTCTCCCGCACATGATGTGCGGATGTGTTGAAGACAGTCGCGCATGGGGGTGTATGAGTGGGAAAAACAGGTGGGCATTTGGTGTGCTCCTGTTCGAATTATAGTTATCTATTGTGTGTAGTTGTTTCTCTGACAGCAATGCATCAGTGTGCAATTGTGTAGAGAACATGTGTGCATGAATGCGCACCTATGGGTGTGACAGATGCACATTGATGCGCATCTGTGTCTTTGCCAGCTACGCATTGATGCGCATCTGTGTCTTCGCCAGCTACGCATTGATGCGCAACTGTGCGAATAACAGGTGCGCATATGTGTGCACCTGTGGGGGGTGACAGTGGCACACTTGAGGCAAAGTTGGGGATCTTTGAAAAAACTTGTAGTTTTTGAAGATTGTTTGTTGATGAATCATGATGGTTGATCAAGTGTTGTTTGTGTGAATGCAGGTGATCAATTCATCATGCCAGTCCATTGGAGGGAGAGGGACTGGGAGCACCTTAGGGAGGCAGTGAGAGATGATCTGGGCCTTCAGAGACCTTTGGCAGCCTGTGGGATTCTCAAGTTCTTCGACTACCCATTGATACAGTCGCAGGAGTACCTTCTTCAGTGTTTGATCTCGACGTGGAGCATTGATTTGTAGTGCTTCATTGTGCGTTGGTAGTAGTTGACATTCTTGGCTATGGAGGATGTCTATTTCTTGATGGGCTCCCTTTTGGAGGAATGGCCCTCCCTATTGATCCCTAGTTTCCAGGGTATGTCCACTTGGTAGATGTGGCACAGAGGTATTATTTGGGGCCGAACATTATGTCAGGTTCAGTCATTCACAATGAGGTGATGGATGTGCCATTGCATTAGTGCATGGCGACAATGACTGTGAGGATCTACGGATCCTTAGCAACTCAGTGGATTAGTGGTGGTCAACTAAGGATTATGCAGAGGGCATTGGATGGAGATTGTTTCTCCTGGGGCTTGATGTTGCATGCCAATATGGTGGGGCATATTAATCGGTGTCGGGTTTCTAACTCCTGTGATTTTTCCTTTGGATCGATCTTGGTGGAGTAGTTTTTGGAGAGGTTTCCCATGTTGCACCCTAGAGTGTTGCTGCCAATGGCTGAGGCACGGGAGCCATGACTGGTGCAGTGGGCATCGATTTTTTTCTAGCATGTAGGTGGGGAGGGTGGCCACTATTTTGTGGACACCTTGTGGCGTGTGTGGTGCCATATGCCACAGATTGTACTACGGTTCCCATATGGTGGGATGGACTTTTGGCATGACCCGGATATGGTTTTTCCTCTTGGGGAGGATTGGGATCAGAGAGGTATGTTGGTGTACTTTATTTTTGGTGATTTTGATAGTATATCATATGTTTATATGTATGGATGTTGATTCTATCTTTGTTTGTGATTTTGCAGATGTGGGGCCACGAGGCCAAGAGGCAGAGTTGGTTGGAGTCAACTCGTCAGGGGCCAGTGAGACTGCCACGGGTAGAGCCATGGGTGGGAGAGAGACATCGAAGGGACGAGGATGGTGTGAGGCTAGCAAATGATTTGAGAGCTAGCAGGAGGTGCATATTTGATGATCCAGGTGCAAGGCCATCGTATGTGGCTCAGGGAGAGGTTGGTGGGGGTTTAGATGATTTCCAATGGCGGTTGTAGGTGGTGTTGCAGGGTGTGCCCGAGGGCATGTGGTCCCATATCTAGGACGAGCGAGTCCTGGAGCAGTGCGTGGGTGGCCCTATAGAGTTGCGGACCCTGATCCGCAGAGCAGCTGTAGTGGCGACAACAATGATTGGGTGAATACCCCTTGTACCTTGAGGACCCCCAGCTGGTGGGGCACCTCTGCCAGATAGAGGACCTGGTGGTGGTGCTCTGGAGGCACCATGAGTGCTATTTGTATATTTTTGTATTTATATAGGCCTATGAGCCCATTTTGTATAGGGTAGTGTGACACCCATTTTGTACCTATAGGGGTGAGGGGGGTTCACTTGCCTATGGGAGATGTACATGTTGTACTTTTTTGG
>JASDQU010311099.1:0-13638 GCA_032191745.1 Picea mariana
GTTTCTTTTGGGAAGTTTTATGTGCCAAGCAAGTTCCTCAATTTCATCTATCTCTCTACTCAGACAACACGACATCTGGATGCAAAAATTGAAAGAACATACATGTTTTGTTTTCTTTTTGTCTTGTTCTTTAATTAATAGACAATTTTATGCTATTGGAAGACAATTGTGGGAATAATTGGAAGATAATTTTTTCCAATTGGAATTGGAATTGTTAGTTTTGTATTCTTGTGTAATACCAAGACAATTTTGTCCAATTGGAATTCTTAGTTGTGTCCTCTTGTAGTATACCTAGGGAGGTAATATGGGGTACCTAGGGAGGTACCCAATGGGAATGTGGTTATGTATTTGTAGTGGAATTCATTTAGTGGAATTCATTCAATGTAATGTGGACTAGGTATACTATATTAAATAATGCCCACTATGGTAGTTAGATATAATAAATGTGAGAAGACTCTCTAGAAGGTTCCTAGGAGATATAGAGAGCTATATAAAGAAGTGTAAGTAATGTAATTAATCATAGTGAATAATATTGTGAATGTATCAAGCATTCCTTGAGGAGTGTTATCCTTCCTTAAGGATTAATATATGGTGTTACCTCACCTCAAGGGTTTTGACTATTTCTTGTGTTCAGTATTTTGGTGAATGGTTTGGTTTTTTATTGTTGATATTAAGGGTTATTTTTTAAGTATATTTTCAGATATATTCAGGTACTTAACAATTGGTATTAGAGAACTTTACTTGGCCAAAGAAGGGAATAATTGTTTTGGTTCTTTTGCATAATTTTTAAAAAGGAAAAAAGGGGGTCATGCACTTCAGGCTCCGATATGAAACTTTTTGAAAATATTCTAAAAAAAACAATTGTATATTGTATATTTGAATTCCTCTTGGAAAAATACCCAATTTAATAAAAAAAATTGTCTGAAACGGAGTCCGAGAAGTGAAGTTATCAACATTTTAAATTCTACCGTTTTTCAGGGTTTTTCTGGAAAAAGTTGTGATTTTCCGAAGTAAGTTATTTTTAAATACCCTAGTTTTTGTTTCATATTTCTTCCAACCATGATGAATTTTAATAGAAGAGATGATGGTCCTAATATTGAAGAATATATCAAAATTATAAATTCATTATGTGGAACCCTATGGCGATATGGGATATGGATGAAATTAAAGAATGATGCTAGTATATGCTGGAATGAAGTTAAATTTGAAGAGATTTTTGATCTCTTAGATAAAGAATATGAAAAAACATTTCTAGACAAGTGGTCTTGTTCCAAGATTAAGGATTAAAAATGCACCAAGGGTTTATTTTCAGGTGGCACATATATATTACAGGTTCATGGTTGTATTCATAAATAAAATATCATTGTTTCTATTGACCCTAGTTTCCTGCATAATTTTATCAATGTTTAGTTGGTTGATAGATTGCAAGTTCCTCAAAGAATGTTCAAAGAACACAGGTTKAGGGTGAAAATGTTCAAATTTTTAAATATTTAAATATTTAAATATCACCATGGAAAAATATGTGTTGCACTCAAATTTTTATGCTATGGAMATGAATGAAGTGGATATTGTTTTGGGATATCCTTGGATAGAATCAGTGGGTACCATTAATATTAATGTGCAAAAGAAGTTTTTGAAGTTGTGGTACAAGWAGAATAAAATCACCTTGCARGATGTGTCTCTTAGTAAAAAATATGGTCCCATAATGGCCAACAAATAAGTTATTGTGGAGTCTAAAKTTGAATCAAAGGTGGAGTCTATTAAAGGAGATGAAAAAATGATATAGGAAGGACGCAATAATAAAGCCAAGGRGGTAATTGACTCAAAGACACAATGTGTTAYAGATTTGAAKAAAAAAGAACATATTCCTACAATTTTTGTATATCTCCATCCACATCATATAGAGAAACAAAATTTATCAAGGAAAGGGTGTGAGATTCAACATATTTATGCACCAGCAGGGCACCAGAAAGGAAACCAATCAAGAGGTGCATGGAGGACTATCGACACTACARGAAGATATCTGGCTAGTGAAATAATCATGCGGAAACAAAAACATGATGTAGATCAWGATYAGGGTGGAAAGGAMGCTGTTGGAAATCATCCTCGTCTTCCATTAGGATGGATGGATTGTCGTACTTGGCACCCATTGGCTACATTTCTTTAGATGGTCATATTGTATGGTTTCTTMTCGTGTTTTGAGGATGAAACATGTGAAGGGGGATGGAATGTAGTATACATAGGGAGGTAATATGGGGTACCTAGGGAGGTACCAAATGGGAATGTGGTTATGTATATTCAATGTAAGGTGGAATAGGTCCACTATATTATTAAATAAGACCCATAATGGTAGTTAGATATAATAAATGTGAGAAGCCTCTCTAGAAGGTTCCTAGGAGATAGAGAGAGCTATATAAAGAAGTGTAAACAATGTATTGAGGCATAGTGAATAATATTGTGAATGTATAAAGCATTTATTGAGGAGTGTTATCCTTAAGGATTAATATATGGTGTTACCCTACCTCAAGGGTTTTGACTATTTCTTGTGTTCAGTATTTTGGTGAATGGCTTGGTTTGTTATTGTTGATATTACAGGTTATTTTTGAAGTATATTTGTAAATCTATTAAGGTAATTAATACCTCTTGTGTAATACCAACACAAATTTGTCAAATTGGAATTGTTAATTGTGTCTTCTTGTGTAATACCAAGATAAATTTGTCCAATTGGAATTGTTAGTTGTGTCTTCTTGTGTAATACCAAGACAAATTTTTCCAATTGGAATTGTTAGTTGTGTCTTCGTGTGTAATACCAAGACAAATTCATCCAATTGGATTTGTTAGTTGTGTCTTCTTGTGTAATACCAAGACAAATTTATCCAATTGGATGTGTTAATTGTGTCTTCTTTTGTAATATGAAGAATTTTTTTTCCAATTGGAATTGTTAGTTGTGTCTTTCTATGTAATACAAAACAAATTTGTCCAATTGGAATTGTTAGTTGTGTATGCTTTTTTAATATCAAGATAGATTTTTTTTGTTGTGCTTGGAAGAACACTTTTCTCTGTAAACATGGGGAACCTATGGAATGAAGGTAAAAATTCCTCGAGGAAAGAAAAAACCATAGAAAATATAAATGAAGAAAGAGAAAAGGAAAGGGTATGCATGTCAAAACGTAGACTTTCAGAAGAGGAAAATCCAATTTCTAGTGGATTAGATGTCATTTTTGTTTCTCCTCCATCACCACATGCAAAGTGTAGGATTTCGGTAGATACCAATCCGGTTCATACTTCTATTATACCTCCAATCACTATATCATCAAGACAAGTTGTTTTGGATGACTAGACGATGGAGGATTTTCTTGGAGATGATTATACAATGGATAAAATCGGAGAGGAAATTGGTGCACAACATTCTGGTGAAGAAGTTCCTATGGTGAAACCTCTTGTTGGATAGTTAGACATTCCAAAAACTAGTCATCGACATGTCCACTCTCCTCCTAGAATTGATATGTTGTTGATTGAAGGGGTAAGAAATACAATGTTGTTAACTCCATAATAGGGAGGTTAAGAGTTCCATAATACAGGTTCATCATCCCTACCTAGATTGAGCAGTGTGTGGTGAAGAAATCCTAAACACATTCAGGTGGATACAAGTGGTCTACAATCACTTGAAGGTAATTTACCTAACTAGAATATTTGTTATAATTCTTCTAAAATCATTAAATAACATTTTAAACCAAAATTTGGTGCCTCTAAATGTCAATTATTTTTAGCTCTGTTAAAATACAGAAGTTTGACTATTGTTAGGAGAATTTTAGGCATTAAAACAATAAAAAGTTTAGAAACAATTCATAATATTGTTAGAAACCTTGTGGATATTTTTCAAAAAATTGGTAAGATTTATTGTTCTAAAGACCGTAATGCAACCCAACGCGTCTTGTCACAATCAATTGTTAGCAAGATTACAAGAAAACGTTTTTTTCTCCAACAAACCTCTCATATCATGAAATTCAATATCAAAAACCTTAGAAACTATTCTAATAGATGAGATAGCCTCGACAAAGGTGGCCCAACGGATTTGTGTTCCTTCACTGGTAGGCTACCTTGTTATGACATGAAGTTAATTGGAGAATCTAAGGGACTAGTACAAGCTTTCTGGCATGAGAACACTAGGTCTTCTTCCAACCAAAAAGATGTACTAAAATTGAGAAGGGGATCTAGGTACACTGAACCCCATATTAATTACTTTATTGACATTGCATTACATAATTGTATGTGATATTCAGTGTTATAGTATTCTTGTGTTGGTAGTAGTCTTTTCGTCCTTGAACAAAGAACAATCTTGAGTCAGTATCTCATCATTTTGGGTCTAGTATGTCTTTAGGAGAGTTTATATTGTTTTCAGTTTTATCTCCCCTAGTTGGTTATTCTTCCAACTATATGTAGTGTTCTTTCATGCCTCTTTCATAAAAAATGTATCCCACTTTATAGTCCACACTTCGTAAGTCACATAATGTGTGATTCTTATGTTCAAGGGAAACTTTGTAGCCTAATTCAACCATTCTACAGTGACTCTCTATCCTATTGAGTCATCCTTCCCACATCTATCAAGTCAATATCATCATCACAAGTATCTATCTCTTCATCCAATTTATCCAAATATTTGGCCTTCCACCACCCATCATGTTGGATGATGAAGGATGTTGTAATGCCTTCCTTCTAGTAGATCTCTTCCCATTGACTTTGACACATATTTCTTTGGAATAGATATCTAGAGTTATGTTTGGTAGCTTGGGAATCATAGTTATTAGTGGATTTTTTCCCCACTATTGACAATGGGAATACATCAATGTCCCATGATTGATAGATTCTACCAGGTTTTTGACATCATCCCATTTATTCACACTTGTTATATTGTACCTTGGTACCTTGACACCAATTATCATCATTGGTGGGTTATATCGTGTTTGTTAATGGTATACATAAATGGCATATAATCAAATGATGTCTCATTATGTTCAAATTCAACTCATCTATTCACATAGTGTAGACATGTACCACAATGAACTGTTGTGAAGACCTAAGGTGAAGTACAAGCACCAAATATTTTGTGCTCTATCTTGACCCATATGGTGCCACCTCACAGATGTTGGTACTTACAGAGGATCAATTTTTTCTTTCCCTTTGTTCCATATATCCTATGTTCTTGATTTTGACACATATCTCCACTGTATGTCTATTTGTGGTTATGATATACTTTGACATGGATCCACTGTATATTTTTTGTGGCCATGCTTTCTACTTCATTTATATCACATGGATCCACTATGTATTATTTGTGGACACAGACTATATCTATATTTCACATCTACCATGGATCCACAATGTACATGATTAGACAACCATGCTTGTATCACTCCTAAGCATGGGTATGCTTGACTTGGGAAGAGAATACTCTTACTTGATGTCTATTATTGTTGTTCTTGGATCAATTGTTTGAATACATTCACGGATTTACTTCAATGCATCCTCTCCTCTCAGAGTTTATAATGTATTTTGGCCATCATTTTTCCCTTCTGACATCACACATTAGGGGGCATCTATTATAGAACAAAATTCCACACCGATGCATTTTTCCTATGGCCTAACCCTTTCCCTTGGCTTGCTAGAAAAATTCCCAAGCTTTCCTCATCAAGTCATCTAAATATATTGACATTTGTTGATATCCGCGAGTTTCCTTTATGCAACATGAAAACATCAGTGCCTTGCAAGCTTAAAGCCCAAAAATTCCCTCAAAAATCATGAAAAATAAAATAATTATCAATTTTCAGGCGGTTTGTTTGGTTGGGCTCGTTTCCCAATTTCACTGTGCCCATACAAAATGGATTCCAACTTCCCTAACCCTTTGGGGAATATATAAAAGCACCATTGAGGGATATAATGAGGAGAATTTATTTTGGGTGCAAGGTTATTTTGTTGAGATCTAGCAAGCTTCCCTATCCTTGTTATCCTTTGAGTAAAATTTCCTAATATGGAAACTCCTTTTCCAATACCTCCTTCCTTCTTATATAGTCATAGGGTGTTTCCTTATCCCTATTTGGGCTATCCAAGGAAGAATATTGTGGTTGATTTTATGCTTGAAGGATTCATGGAAGGACCATGGTAGTTGGCTCCAAAGCAGTTTTGAAAGCGAGTTAGATTGTAATTAACCTTCATATTTCATGCTAATAGAAGAGATTTATTTCCCCCCAAATTGTGTGTTCAATGCAACATTGTGTGTCTTTTATTATCATATTTGATTTGAATATAGTACATGAAATGTATATTTTTTGATCATATAAATACCCTGTAACAACTCTTGTCTTTATTACATTTTGCAGGATGGTTCCGACAAAGGATCAGGAGCTCTTCGAAAAGTAGGAGCAAGGATAGACATCAAATGAGAGACTTAAGGTGCACTCTTTCTCCTTGTTTCTTTCCCTAATTTCTCCTAGCTAAAGAAGTTATTATTTTTGTTTTGTATACTTGTCTATCAAGGAATATTTTAGTCTTCTAAATATAGTCCTGATCTGTTGTGATTTGACCCAAAGTCACAGAAGAAATATCCCATTAAGAGAATTGGCGACCATACTGGGGATTCTCCTAGTTTCGGTCAGTTGTAGGGTGTCTTGTGTGTCCTTTTTTATTTATGTGAATTTTCCTGTTTTACAAGCTTTGTTACAAATCTTTTATTATTAGGAAATTTTTTCATAAGTTTCTGGGAGTCTCCCTGTTAAAAGTCCTTTTTATTTTTCCAATTTTACAAACTTATTTGCACTTTTCTGTTATATCAGTTGCACATATCTGCTCTTTTTCTATGTATTCCCCATGCAATCTCCTCAAATAAATCAATTGAGATTTTGTATTTTAGGTGATAGGGAGTCTTTTAAAAAGGAACTTTTTAAATTTTTAAAGGTTCATTTTTCGAAGCTTTTCCCATGTAATAAAGTTTAAATAAAAGTTCGTTTAGTTTTTGTTTGATCTAATTCAAATCTTAGGTTTCGGTGGCTTAGGCGAACATATCGATTGTTCATTAGTTTCCTAAAGCCTTAGCTTTTGGAAGCTTAAATAAAGGAATCCAAGGCCATTTTAGTCACCGAAATCGTTGAAGCAGGGAAATACCAAGCACATACTATCACACGTTTCAATCGATGAGTTCGACATTTCCATGATTACACAAACTGTCGAAAGGACTGGAGAAAGAACCGTTCACGACCGTAAAGCTGATCCCACTGTGATATAAGTGAATCTTTCCATATCTCTATATCATTAAGTCATGTGCTTATGTACTTCCCATTGATTTCAGTTATTCACCATGATTGMTGCACATCATCAACCGTTTCACCACACTCCTTGCAATCAGTGCCACATTCAAAATATCATCCCATTTATCTTAATTTTGTCTCAGCCGAGTCGATTTTCGCTAAGTCTACGCATTGTAACTCTTCCCGAAATCCACTCCTTCAATCACAGGTGTGCGAAAACGTCATGGAAAATGAAGAAAGGAATGTCGACACTGAGGAAGGAGCTCAATGATATCAGTTACCTAGAATCACATCCCGAGGTATGTCAAATGTTCAAGGATGCAAGGTGTTACAATTTTTGCAAAAAATTACAAAGTTTTCATCAACAGGTGGAAGAGGCTTTCACTCTCAATTTCGATGGAAAGAAGMAATCATTKGCTGGGATGAATTCGAGATTGATGAAGCCCTCATAGCCGAAGTCACARAGTTTCCCAGAACTGAAGAGAAATGGTTTAAAACCACTGTTATTAAGAATGTTGAATTCAGAATCTATTTAAAACCAGAACACATGGGTTTGATTTGGAAGAAAGATATTCCTGTATCTTTCGTTRAAAAGAAATGGTAGAAGTTATTGAAAGCTATAATGGTTTATGTAACATGTGAAGGGCRATACAACAGGGTGATGATTTACCATTTTCAACTTATAAACCTTTTGACAGGTAGAAACCCACTCAATCTTCCCTATTTCCTCCACCGAAGCTTATCTAAGATGGCTCATCAAGTCAAGGCCAAACCTAGTCAAGTTGTAGGTAGATTATCCCACCATAGTTTAATCGAATTGTTGGTTTGTGAGTTGTTGCAAAGAAAAGGTAAAGAGTGGAATTACTTCTTATTCTGGAATGATTTCCAGACTGAGGTTCAGCCAGAGGGAAAAAAGAGTCCTCATTCCAAGAAATCCTCCACTCCCAGAAGTGGAAAGAGGAGGAGGAGAGCTATCTCTCCAACCCCAGTCAATCAATCAACCCTCTCCTTTCTCTAAGTTGGGAAAAACTAAGAAGAAATTGAATTTCAATAGTGAAGAAGAAGAGGCCAAAGAATTCCCAATGAACAAAAACATTCTCAATCTTCCTTACACAGACTCAGAAGATGAAGAGAAGTTGTTTGAAATAGGGTATGAGGATTCAGTTACCACAGGGTGTGACAATTCCGTTTTTATGGATATATACACAGCAAGTTATGAGAACCTTCCATCACCTACACCCTAAGAAGAATAAGAACCATAAATTGCAGAGGCCTCATCTACCAAACGAGTGAAGCAGAATAAATAAAAAGAAATCAAGAAGCTTAAGAATAAGCTAGCCGAGAAAGAAGTGCTTGAAAGGGTAATAAAAACCAGGTATGAAACCCTCTCAAAAAAATTGTAGAAAGAAACTCAGCTTTGGAAAGACTAGCCCATGAAAGAATAAAGGAGAAGAAAAAGAAAATCAAGATTGTAAAGGACTACAACAACTTATGGAGAGTAGCTCAGGGTTTGAAGAAAAAGGTCAGGGCTTTGAGGAAAAAAGAAATGTCTTCAAAACACAAAGCTCATGCTTCTCTTGAGATCCCTTCAGAGGTGGTAGTTCAGTGAAATGAACCAGAGGTAGCCAGTAACCCTACCAGTTTTGAGCAAGATACACAAGCCTAAAAGGATCAATCCTGAGGCATTTTTGAGCTAAGACAAGGGTATTTTTGAGATTTTGATAATATCAGGTTTCAGTGGCTTAGGATAACATATCGATTGTTCATTAGTGACCGAAAGCAGAGCTTTCAGTAGAGAGTCATCCCAAATTCTATTTTCTCTAGCTACTGAAAGCACTGATAAGGAAGAAAGTTAATGTTTTTGCATAGTTCCAAGTTTTTCTTGTTCAAAAGACTCAAAAATGGTTCCAATCGATGGACGATAATTAATGACATATTTATAAAGAATTTTTATTTATTTTTGAGATGCTTTAAAAGACAAAAATGGTAAACAATGGTTAGCTATTGTCAAGGATATAAGACTATTTGACTGTCAGCAGGTGTCAATTTCGACTCCTCCCATATCACATGAGATCCAGCAGCCTCAGAAGGCTCACTACACCTACAAAGAATCTAAATAACATAAAGATCAGTCAAGAAGTTGAATTGATCTAGTCTACTTGGGCCAATTATTGATTTTCTTTTTTTGGCAAAATTCGATCTATTAATCTAGGATCTAGATACTGTTTGTAAAAGGCTATAAATCCAAGAACATTTAATGAACACAGGATTCGATTTTGAGTTCTATAATCTACTGTTGTTGTATTAAAGACACTTTCTTTAATATATTAATCCTACAAGCTTCTTTCATTTGTTATTGTTAGACTCTCCTTCATCTTTGTCTATGCATATGAGTTGAAATTGTTCTTTTGTCTATGTTTAATGGTTCCATGGTAACTGCCATCTTACTTTGACTGTTAAGAAAGAATCAAAAGTATCTTTAGCTAGTTGGTTGACCCATCATATATATTGTCTATATATTTTCTGGTTAACTGATTGGTTTTATTATCCATTTGTTTTACAAACCTATCTGATAATAGCTCCCGAAGGCCTTGTATTGCATGAATATAACTAGAGAGTCTTGAAGGTACAATACACTAATTAAGATATTCATCTTGATCCAAACCCACACCTATTATTGAGAAAATAGTTACCAAAAAGATTAAGTTACCAGGCATCTCTGATATACAACCTAGGAGAGTTGCCTAGAGTGATAACAAATTGGCGTCGTTGCTGGGGAGAGGAGACTGAAGCTAAGCTTCCCTGGGAGACAACAAGATCCAACTTAGATGATAGACAAAGTTTGGACACATTTTTAGGTTGTAACCATTTATCTGGCGAATCCATTGGAATGAAGTGCCTTCGAGAAGAGCTCACACCAGGGAAAACCAATAAATACCACTGACAACACCAGTTCCAGATCCTAAGAAGATCATTAGAAGGGGAAAATATTTGAAAGACAAACTTCCAGATCTATAAGAGCATGTAATCCAGGTATTTCAACAAACACTTCTTCTTTTATATCTAAAGAACCTCTTGTCCAATCCCCATCTGCTGAAACTTCTAGTTCTCAGAAAATTGAAATTGTGTTGGAAAGCTTGAAGGGTGAGGAGCCTTCAATTTCCTATGATGTTATAGATTCTATTTCTAAGCATGTTATTACATACAATTTGAGAGAAGAAGTTGTAGGATCCCCTTAGCAAAAGGACTCTTCCTCTTATTTGAATTCTTCACCAACTAATCCTATAGAGGGTGTATTCCATACTCATACCAGTGTGCCTGTTATTGAAGATATTTTACAAGATATTTACTCTAAGGGTGAAGAAAACTTAGCCTTACTACTCGGTCAATTTTACAGAGCCGCTTATTTTCCTCCTTATTTAGGAAATTTTTCCCAGGGTAGTCATCCTACCAGTGTTTCTCCTTCTTTCCTCATTGAAGTAAGACAACCATTGTTTATAGGCTCACGTATCCCATCTTAGCCTTCATCTTCTGAAGATTCTTCCTCTGCATCAACCCCTAAGATTGCCATGGCTGTCCCTTTGACCAAGATAGAACAAATATTAGAAAATAGGTATGCCCCTCTTGTGTTGTCCAATCCCTTATCATCCATGCCAAAAGGATATTATCAGAAATATATGCCGAAATTTATTAGATCTGGGGATTATACTGCTGAAGAACATATAGAAGATTTCTATGCTTATGCTGAGAACATTAACATTTTAGAAGAAGATGTTTGGACCAGAATTTTTGTTCAGAGCTTGGATGGCCAAGCCAGGAAGTGGTTCAAAGAACTAATGGCAAATTTAGTGGCAGGTATTGACCAGTTAGATGAGGTGTTTTTGAAACACTGGGGAGAAAGAAGAGATCTCTTTTATTACATATCTGAATTCAGAAATCTAAGAAGAGAAAATGGGGAGTTGGTCTCAGACTTCACCAAAAGATTTAATAAGATGTCCAGCAAGATTCCTGCAGAGATCAAGCCAACTAATGCGTTAGCAAAGATCACTTACTCTTCTTCCTTTGATCCAAAATTTTTCTTAATCATTAGAGAAAGAAGATCAACCACACTCACTTTAATGCAAGATGTTGCTTTTGAGGTTGAATCTAACATTATGGCATCTCAGAAAATTAAAGGGAAATTTGAGAGAAAGAATTCTTTTGCTGACCCTCCTTCTTCTTCAAACACCAAAATGGAAAACATGGCCAACATGTTGGATAACTTAACCTCGGAAATGTCAAAATTGAAAATTTAGAGTCAGCAACCAACAAGAATTAAATATCCTAATGCTTATGCTCCCAGGAATCCCAATGCATTCCCTTACATAAGGAACAACCAATAGGTCCAGATCCTTCAGAGAGACAAGAATACAACTGATGATCAAAGAATCAGGGCCCACTTCCAAAATGCAATACTAGAAGAAGAACATGAGCTACCTCATTTTGAAGTTGAAGAAGAAGATGACATCAATTGCTTTGGGGATAAAAATGATTCCTCCTTTTTGACACAAGTAGATTATGAGGAAGCCCAGATGGACGAACAAATTCATGAGGCAAGCATTGAAGAATATTTTTATCAGACAGATGATCAACCAGGTTACAATTTAATATCTAAGACTACTGCTCCAAAGCCATTTCTTGCTGCTCCCAGGAAAAAAGAAAGAAGTTGCTACCAAGAAGCCTACTGCTCCTGTAATGCAGACCTCCACTCCTGCAAAACAACAATAGAAGCAATTGCAGCCCCAAGCCTATTGGTTGTGGAGCCTGATTATCTTCCTGATTCAAAGGTCTTTTACTTTCAGCCGTGTTTATACCCCATGAATTATTTACACCCCAAAAGTATGTACACTTTTCCAAGTGGGGGAGTGTATAGGGGGGGTACCACCTCTACAAGGTCCAAGGGGGCTATCCCCCCGGCTGGCAGGTCTGGGGGCAAGCAAGCCCCCAGCGGGGGTTCAAGGGAAAATCCCTTGAAGGAAAAATTGCCTTGTAAATGTATATTGTAATTTCATTGTAAATCTTGACCGTTCATTATAAGGTCGTAGATCTAATGGTAGATATTATGTTAGGGTTTTTTTCCCTAGAAAGCAACCCTCTTTTATGAGGGAAATGTATTGCAGCTATGGTATGATGGTGAGTATTGTATTTTGAGAGAGGAGACTTTGAGAGAAAGAAGAGAAAGTTACAACAGGTTTTGTTGTAGGTTGTATCCCTTCATTTGATTGATAATAATAAAGGAAGGACTTGGTAATTTCTCTGGTGGACGTAGCCCACACAGGGTGAACCACATAAATCTGTGTCTCTATTGTATTGTGTATCTTCTGTGTTTTGTTTCTGCATTTTTTTTATTTTATTTCTCCACGGTCCTGTTTTTTTAACAATTGGTATCAGAGTGAAATGTAACTTGCAGGAAAAGAGGGTTCCTGGTTCGAGTGGGAGCAATGTCGGAAGATGGAAAGTTTAGGGTCGAGAAATTTAACGGCCAAAACTACTAGTTATGGAAGATGTAGATGGAAGACTATTTATATCATAAGGATATATTCCTACCTATGGGCGGAATAGCAAATAAGACGACATCTATGAAGGACGAAGAATGGGAGATTCTTGACAGAAAGGCTCTAGGAATGATATGGTTGAGCCTGGAAATGTGTTTCTACGTCAATGGCTTTTAATATTTCGAAAGAAAAGACAACAAAGGGTTTGATGGATGCATTGGCCAAATTGTATGAAAAACCCTCGGCATCCAATAAGGTATTTCTAGTGAAGAGATTATTTAATATGAAGATGTCGGAAGGTGGGTTTGTTGTAGATCATTTAAATGATTTTAATACGGTTACTAATCAACCAAGTTCTATAAATGTGGACTTTGATGATGAGGTCAGGGCTCTTCTCTTCTTGTGCTCATTGCTAGAACGCTGGAATGGCTTGGTCATGGTTGTAAGTAACTCTTTCTCTGGTTCAAATACTTTAAAATTTGATGATGTTGTTGGTGTTATCCTTAGTGAGGAAATGCGATGGAAAATCATAGGTGAGACATTAGGAAATGCGTTGAACATGGAGAAAAGGGGAAGAAAAAAGGATAGAGGAAAGGGTTTCGGGAACCGTGGGAATTATAGGAAGGGCAGATCCAAATCCATACTTGGAAAGATAAAGTGCTGGAATTGTGGGAAGAAAGGACATATGAATAAAGACTGCATAGCTCCAAAGAAACAAAGAGATGGACAATAGGAGAGAAATCAAGAAGCAAATGTAACAGGTGACGTGTTACAAGATTCTTTGATTCTTTCTATAGATAATA